>JAVCKV010166002.1:0-17777 GCA_032274145.1 Herpochondria borealis | reverse complement strand
ATATATTGCAATATATTTCAATATTTAAATTCTGTGCCAACGTGAAAATTTTGCTCGAACTTCATTTTTGAAATCTCACAGACGGAATGTTACTTCTCGATTTCGAAAAATTCCAACTTTCAATTTAAATACTTTATCTCGTTTACATTCAATGAAATTAGACGCCTCAAAAATAATGAAAAATCCATATCTGTTTTATTAATGTGCTGCAACTAGGTGGGATCCATTTGTGCTCTCGACGGCCGACGGTGGCGGTGGTGATGCTACCCATCCGATCCATGCACAATATTCTAGTTGCAACGAAACTGAACCAGAAAAATTGATGATGGGTCTGTGATGGAACAAGATGCAGATGATGATGAGGAGGACCCTGGTTCCATGAAAGCCCGCCTGAGCAAAAAAACGCCGTCTGCTCGAGCCGTGCGACAAATATATCCCGTTTGGGTTTATTCTAGGGTCCGCAGCAGCTTTAGATAGGGTTGGATAGCTGCAAAGCGCGTGATTGAGAACGGAAGTGCATCGATGTCCCCAGAATTGCTTGAAGCACTACTGTTTCTGCGTTACAATGTGCGGTTCTGGGACGTTCACATAGTGGCAGAGGCTTACCATGGGACGCGATCGGGACGTACAAATGATCGTGTTACACAGCTGGAAGCGCGCATTTCGTTCGTTCATGACAATTAAATGCCCTTTTCCCGACATCCTACTAAAACATCGAGTGGATATCTCGATGTGGTTTCATATCTCCCAATATTTTTGCAAATATTGCAAAAATATTGCAAAAATATTGCAAAAATATTGCAATATATTGCAATATATTGGGCGGAGGCAGAAAATATTGCAATATATTGGGCGGTGGTAGAAGATGTTGCAATTTATTACGCAGGGTCACAATATATTGAAGTTTATTGGGAACGATAAGAATAAATTGCAATATTTCAAAATATTATTGTACAAAGGCCTGGTGACACGGTCAGAGAACCGGCTTTTTTTGTCTACTGGCATTAACTAAAGGGGCCAAAATGAATATTCCTGACTGTAATGAAATTGCTATTTTTGCAGCTTATTTTGATGTCCTGTAGAGCCTTCTTCGATTTATCTCATCCTGATGGCCTATAATTCAAGGCAAATAAAAATTAGTCTTGAAGACAAAAGAAGTTTTTTCAATTCATGCCAAAGTTCATATTGCTATAATGTTTTAATCATGGAGTATTCTACAATGATAAATTTTTAATAGTTCTCATCTGAGAGAAAGTATCTACGAAGGCACTACATATTACACAATAATGCGCTTACGTATCTGCTAAATTTCGTTGGATAACTCAAATATGATTATTCTTAGTTCTTTAAAACTCAAATGTATTATTGGTTGTTAGTAGAATGGTTCTATAAAATAATATTTATAAGAATACAAAAAACGACAAAATATCAGTGATACAAAAACTAATGAAAAATGAGAACATGATGTAAACAATACAAAAAATACATTTGAAAGCTTCATAGAATAATAACGTAATTACGCAAAAGTTTTTTAGGCTTACCATGCCCCCAGAGTTGGAAGTCTGGGCGATTGATAGCCTCTCACTTATTGTGAGAACAAATAGTAATAAAATAGAAAAGAGAAGGAGGTAAAAATGAAATTGCTAATAGCACCGCGGAGTCTGGAACTGCGGGGAGTGTGCATTCAATGTTGGAGGGAGACGAGGAAGTTTTGCTTGAAGAAAGAATGTAGCACTTCTAAATTGCATTTGGAATTCTCTCAAATAGAAAATCAAGCCTGCGAATCAGTGAAAACTCTCTTGTGCCCATTGCACTTTTGTCCATTGCACTTTGAAACATTATGAGTTATACAATAAAATGGAATGCAAGTAAAAGAATTTTCTATAGCGCCGGCAGATGAAGGAGACAATGGTGCGACGAAATATACACGTTTATAGAGTCCGAAATCTGACAGTGTCTATTGTTAGGTAAGATGGTCTTTTTTTACCAGGACCAAGCACCACGAAGAGACTCGCGACGATTGGCACAGAGTATAAAGTGATCTTAAAACTTCAAAACACCAGTGGTGCACGTTGAATCATCTAAATTGTTAGAATCGAATAAATCCACTGGTCATGTGAAGGAACCGTGTAACGTTCACTCAAAAAGTTAACAGTGGGTGCATTCGGAAATCACCACTCCACCACTAATTGGTAGAGTGGTAGTAGAGAGATAGTATTCAGGAAAAGCGGTTCTACCAGAGTTACCACCACTCTAGTTTTCGCGGTAAATCATACTTAAGGCACACTACCGAAACAGATGCTCTCCTGCGCACAATTGGTCACTCCCGCACTCCCGCACACAATTGTGTGCGCAAAATAAAATTATTTATATGACCGTTTTAGAACACATAGCGACGTGATGAAGCCCCTCCTTCACTCAAAATGCACCCTTCATGGAGTCCCAGCACCCCCACCGCATTATGTTGCTGTAGAACGACGCTCGACTTACGTTGAAGCTCAGGATGAAATCATCGTCAATCCCACTCGTCATGATGCGCCTCCATGGTGTGGGTTTGTTTTCATCATTAGGCCGGAGAAGCGTATGACGGATGTACCTCGGACTTTGGCACGAACGCCTAGGTTGATTGGGTTTGTGCCGTCGGTGACCGGCAATTGTTATGGTCAGCAATCCGGCGGCAGAGACGGCCAGGGCAGCAGTTTTTGGAGTTGTATTACAATGGCTACAAGCCGTGTTTCTGTAGGTGTCGTTGTGGACTTGGCCATGAAAATCGTGCACTACTATCTTTTTGCCTTATATTTCGGCGCCAGATAGTAGTGGTAGGGGCAGTCGTGATGTGAATCGACCCTTCTAGGGTCGATCCAGGTAGGCAGAAGTGGCGGGCAGACCACCAATCTAAAGAACACGACTAGAACACGACAAGACACCTGATTGGCCTATGTACGTAGCTAGAGGTGGGGTGGTGATTTCCGAATGCACCCACTGGGTGGAGTAGCTGAAAGAGTATTATAAGATATTGTAATTCGCTGCCCGTCCAACTGAATAGGCTGAATCAGTGCCGATTTCTTCGATATTCAATTTGGAGAAACTGGCCGAAACTGGCCGTAGAAATCAGAATCGCCGAGATATGATACGAGCAACTTAACAATGGGCGTTTCTGGCACTTAACGGTCAAAAATGGTTCAAATAAAGTTTATTCTCACGCTTTTTTTGCACCACAGAAACCATAAATATAAATATTTTAAACAACCAGGGTATCGTGCAATAAGAAGGGTAGCTTACCCATAATTTGATTATTCAATCTAATTTAGAATTTTTAGAACACGATATTTTCCAAACCCGATTTTGGTGGATTGGTTCTGAAAATGATGGGTTAGAAAAAAGTACTATGCAGCGCTCAATGCTGGTCTCTGCCTCTTACTAGCCGTTGAGGTTCGTTTTGATCGACCAGTAGTGACTTGAACCTCAAATCGATCATTCCTAGCGTCGTCGCTGAGGTACGAATATCCTCCTAGTCTGCGCCCGAAGTCGTGCTCTATCCCAATTTACGTCTGTTGAGTGGGACGAACACACGAAGGTCGACGGAGTCCATTCAAGTTGAAACCATGGAACTTGTTGCGGACCGGTCGCATGATGATTTCCCGGGCTCTTGTGATTGAAACCAGTCCGTGGGCTTGGTAGGGCTCTTTGTGCCCCGGTTAGAAATAGTAGCGGATACCAGCCTTCTATAATAATCAAAACAGCGCGCGGACTTAAGCACCTTAGCATAGAACAGCGGTACGGGTCCAGTGCTCAGGGGCCAAGTTTTGCCCGTATTTATACCACGACCGCCTGATTGTTGGGAGAGCGTACGTGAGTTGCGCTGCATGCGCGGCTGGATATACTGTAATTGGTTTCCCAATTTTCATAGCTCGCGTGGTCGTTGGATGGTCGTCTGCAGATGGAGCCTACCCCTTCAGCCGAGTAGGTCATGAAAAGTCTGTTCGCCTACATTATTACCAACTAGACCGCCAAACCGCTTCAAGAGATTGATAGTATCCCGTCCAGCTAGTCCGCTGTGAATGAACGGGAAACCGGGTGTTGGAGGCAATGATTGGGTGCCTCCAAGAATAATTTCCGGAGATTAACTGAAACATTCAGCCAGTACAGGGCCAGAAAGAAAACCTGTGTGCCCGGCACCACAAAGATCAGGAACACATGCTCAGCTTTCTGGAGTGTGGGTGCGGAGTTGCGACAGCGACCGCGGCCCGCTTCGCGATCTTGAGTCCCACTGAAACGACTGTGATAGATACCAAGGTGATGGAAGCTAAGCAGACTATGCGGACAGCGGGAGCTACGCACCTTGAGGCTCGCACCATCGCATCTAACAGTACCAATGGGACTGGGATATTAATAACGCGTAATGCGTGTAATATGCTTCTGTCCTGACCAAAGAGGGCTCGCAGTCTTCCTGAAAGGAAAACCGGCGGCGTCCAGAATAGCGGGGGTCCGTGAAGATGTTTTTAGGGATGATATGCGGACGCAGGGGTTCAAAAAGAAGTAATTGTGCATTCGGTGCTCTGAGGACGGCCAGTTGATATGACTTATCATTCTTTTCTTTTTCCTTGATTCTTCACGCGGAAAAGTTGCGCACTTACGTCTTTGTCATCTAAAAACGGCATATAATTGGATGCACACTTGTCGGCTGCCAGTTATTGTTTTGCCTTGTTCGGTAAAAATGAGGGTATATGACTTCTCTCTATTTAACTCACTCCAAAAATGCTAGTCTCGTCCCTGAGCCTTCATTCTTGACGGTTGTCAGATTACCATGTATGGTAAATCAGGGGATAAAATCCCAATGGCCCGATGCCCCGGGTCGATCCAGTTTACAAGGCGGTCGGTCGATCTACTTAAGCAATGTCGTAGACCGCTCCGTCGGTCAGCCGGCGCGCCGGAGACGGCGGCGGTTGTGTAAGACCACTAATGTAATACCATTACAAGAGGCCACATGGACCACCATACGATTGTGAACCGTGTGCCTGCCATGCGTGAGCGTAGAAATTGAAAGCTAGACGGGATGTAGTACAATAAATTTAATTCATTTCTCAATTAATAGTATATGGATACAACATATTTGGCACATTTCCACCACATATATGTACCATATTGTGTACGCCAAGGTAGTCCTGAGACACATGTAGTTTATGTAGTTTTCTATATAAGCTGCGCTGCGTCTCACCACACGAGCGCACATAAAATGACAACTTACCTTCCTATCTTCGTTCCGCGAGCTGAAGCGCCGTGCGTCCGTTGAACCTCCTTTTATCCCGTCCCAGAGCATTAAGTAAGTGTGCTCTGGTGACTCCTTTGTTATCCCTTCAGAGACCGTCGTTCTACATCTTGTCCTTCTAGAAACCGTTGTTTGTGATCCCGTACTTCTAGAGCCAGGCGTGCTCCACCCGTTCCCCTTTAGCGACCGTCGTTCGCGCCCCGTCTCAGCGTCACCTTTCTCGCGCTCATCGTGCGCGTCCCTTGCCCTCGGCCCCTTTTCTACCGCCCTTTTCTACCGTCCCGACCGAGCTGTTCCACAGGCTTTAAAACCCTGGTTCACCGACTCAGTCGTTTTCTACTAGCTTTCGATATTTCAAAACCTATCCTCTATACTACAATAGAGGGTACTCACATAGACTCTAGAAGTCTTCATAAAAAATGCAGAACCCCAGGTTTTATGACTTCTTTTTATACATAGCTAGAATTTTTCTACTACACGGGACGTGCTGGTTACAATGCCCTCTTTCAATGACCGAGGCTGTGACGAGCTTTCGCAGCGAGGTCAAAAGGAGTGTTCTTGCGATCCAAAAATCGCACCAGAATTTCGGGAACGTCTTCGTACACCTTGCGGAGGGTTTCAGCACTATCCTCCCAAGGTTGAAGGCCCTTACAAAGGACTTGAACTTGAATTCCATCAGTTGTTTCCAACAGCCAAATGAGACGAGAAACCAGCATTCCCGTCTCACTCGATAGTACGTGTGTCATGATAGAATGTTCATTTAGGGAGCTGTCGTGGTAGAAATTGAGGCGGCACGCATGTAAGTCAGCCAAGCTACCATTGCAGAGGTCCTCGACTGGGTACACGTGATCGTTCTGAGACTTGAAGACGCGACGTGGGCCACGCCAGCGAAGGTAGCGTTTTTCGCCTGCATAGGAATCATCTCTGGCGAATAGAACGTAGTATCCTTCAGTGAAGTTTTCCAGCTAACTGGACGAATATTTCTTGCGTGATTTGTACCGGTTGGCGTGCAGTGCATCTTTTATGGTGGGATGAAATTCTGCACAGAGTTTTTGTAGAGCCGCAACCTTGAAAAAAGTTCCAAGATCAACCCATCTGGAGTGATGATCTTCAGCGTAAAAGATCGTGAAAATGTGCGAATAGGTGGAGTCGAGTCGCGACCCATAAATGCGGTGATGGGCTCGATGCCTGAAAGATGGGGAGAGGGTGCATTGCTCAATACGCTCCGAACCAGTTCCAGAAATTAGGCCACTCCTTTTGAAAATGTAGCTAGGAGAGTACTGCAAGAAATGTTAAAATAGCTCCTTTCCAAGTGGCTTGACTGACCCGTTGCTCCAAGGGCAGTAAGGAAGCGTGAAGTTCTGAGGTGTCTTCAAACGTTTTGAGACCAGTCGTACGGTTTCGTTCTTGAAATGTGTGATTCCATCGGAAAAAAGCCGGGAAGGAACACCAAACGCTGCAGACCAGTCAATGAGGGCATTTTTGGACTTTTAAGCGCTCATAACAGGGCACGCAAAGAACAACTTGTAGTCCAAGTAATCATCTCTAACCATGAGAAAATACTTGAGGTCGGTAGAGCTCGGAAAAAGCTCTATGTAATAAAACTGGAAGAGATATTTCGGTGCCGTACCATGCACACCGGGTCCGAAAGGACGAGGTAAATTACCCTCACCTGTGGTAGAAAAGCAGTGAATGCCCGCGCAAACAAATGCCTCTACATCGGGCGTTAAAACACTCCAAAACGCTTCGCGCAGCGTTGACTCGGTGGACGTGCGGCCACGTTGGCCGCTCGAACTGGTGTGAGCGATAATTCAAAGTCGGAATTGGAGGTCAGTGGCATCTTCTGGTATCCAGACAGCACCGGCCTGGATTTTCCAGAGTCCATTCGCGGACTTTAAGGAGTCAGGCCAGTCAAACACGTGGGCTGTCTTTGATGTGACTAATGCTGCATGGGTGGGCCATTCGAAGTACTTGGAGGACGAAGAGGGTAACTCAGGGATACGAACAATACGTCGCACAGTACTCGCACGGACCAACGGCCTAGAAGGTGAGCCGAGACTTTTCAGTCCACTTGATGTGGACGCATGCGTATTAGTACTAACTGAAGCGTAGTGCGGGAGTACCGAGAAAGGTCGGGAACGATCCAGAGCGGGTTGAACAAGAAAATGAAGTTTTCATGGTCTGTGAAAAAATCGAACCTGGCCGACGTAGCAACGAACCAGTGCGATCGCTCCAAACTTGACAGGACTGCGAAAGACTCCCTCTAGATGATACTCCACCCGAGTTGCACATAATTAAACCGACTAGAAAAAAGTCAGCGGTTTGTGCGATTGCTCTGCATGAGGCTTCTGAACGTCCGTACCTGGCACTTGGGTGATGATTGCAGACCAGACGAAGTCTGAGGCATCCGTGTATACGAATAGGCGTTTTTATTCGTCGCAATGGGCGAGGGTGACTTGGTGGGCTAGGGCACGCTTGCAAGCCTCGAAGGCCTTCAACTGATCGGTACCCCAACGCATTGAGGCCAATTACACCTTCTTCAATGCGCGTTTCATTCTCTTACCAGTTTAGGTGTAAAGAATTTCCATAAATTCATTCAGAGGGGGTATAAAGTCAGCAAATCCGGGGATTCCGGGCTTGACCCATTGAAGTGCACAAAAACATTGCTGCAGGTCGGCACCGATCGACTGGGGATCCATGCGGAGAAACGAGGCGAGGCGCCGGGGATCGACGCAAACTCAATCTTTCGAAACAAAACGACCGCAGCAGCGAATGAAAAGAGAATACAGTACGAAATTCGTCGGGTGAAGCTTGATGTTGTGCTTGGAGCAGAGCTCGAACCAAAGTTTCATTGCGTCGATGAGATAGATGACGGACGGAGCGTACAGAAGGACTTCATCCAGCCAATACAGTATGTGTTTTCTCAATTCAGGCGGATTAATTTATGCCAGCGAGGATTAGAAGTGGGGGACGTTTTTCGTCGTACCGTGTAAGACCCTTGTTGGTGAAATTTTTTCCATCGGGCGTCACGAAAGACTAGGACTCTTGGGACGATTGTTCCAATGGAAGTTGCCAATACCCATGAGAAAAGTCAAGTGCCGCAAAATAGTACGCATTGTTTAAACTTGTGAACTCATTCTCCAGGTCGGGCATCGGGTGTTTGGTGCTTCACGGTAAAAGTTTTGACCGGGCGGAGGTCAACCGTGAAGCAGGGCCCGGTTTAGGGACCAGCAGAGGAGCTGACGCCCAGGAAGCAGTAGGATTGGGGTAGGCCATACCGCAGCGGATGAGGCTGGAAGTGAAGTTTGCCAAAAACTTCTGCTGCTCCTTTGAGTAGTTGCGAAGCTGCACGCAAATAGATACCAGCGTTCGCTCTAAGCTCAATGGTTCGGGGCGTGATATAAGTCGCTGGAACTTCGGAGAACGAGACGCGGAATATGTTTTGATGATCGAAAACGATCTTCCCGAGGCTGTCACTATGTTCTTTCGGTAGACCAGCGTCGTGCGGGTCACGAACCAGGTCGTCGAAAGACGAGAAAGTTCATAGTGGTGATCGGAATAGATCAAGTCCAGAAGATTGGGATCCGGAAACGGATGGTCACCGTCATGTGATTCATAGAAATTGACGTGGGGCCTCTGGTTATCGCTGTGAGTGGTTTTTTTCTCGTTTCGGACGCGTTCCAAACGGGAAATCATGAGGCGGTTCAGCTTTCCGCCGGTATCCACAGTAGTAATATTTCTTACGGCGGGGCAGTCGGTACCATCGGGCGTCGCCCGGTTGTGATCGAGAAGCGTTTTTGTGTCTACCTGGAGGTGGCGTAAGACCGGGAGGCCAATTAGAAGGTCCTCACATGCAAGATCGGCATCGGTGACCAGTAACGAAACGTTCACTAGTGCCAGCTGCCCTAAGGAAAGGCGTAGGGTGACATGTGGTAAGGTCCATGTACGACTGAAAGTGATTGAAAAATTATCGTGCTCCGTGTTCAGTGCAATTTGAAGTTGAACCGGCTTAATGGCGGACATGTTTCCGATACATCGTACAAATGCGTCTTATGGCACTCGTTCCGAAACGATGCAGTCGTTGCTGCCATCATCACAGCGGCCGACAGAATTTTTGCAGGCATTGGCATCGGTGAGTGTTGTAGTAGAATGAATTCTTATCAAATTCTTTTTTAGTATATGAGCGTAATGTACAGGTTACCAGTTTCAACCATATATTAGCCATACAGTGTGTTCTAAGGTAGTCGCTCTATATAGAATAATTATTTGTTTTCCTGTATAAGCCGCGCTCCGTCTCACTATGCGAGCAAACAATAAATGATAAGTTACAGTCCTCTCTTCGCTCCGCGAGCTGTAGCGCCGTGCGTCTGTTGAACGTCCTCTTTCCACCTCCCAGAAAATCTAGTAAGTGAGCTCTGGCGACTACCGTTGTTCCCTGTGAGAACGTCGTTATCCCTCGTCCTCGTTCAGAAACCGTCGTTTGCCCCGTCCCTCTTTTGAGCCTGTCGTGCTCCTCCTGTAACACTTTTAGGGACCGTCGATCGCACCCGCGTCTCTATCGTCGCCTTTTTAGCGCCCGTCGTGCGCACCTTCGCCCTCGGCCACCGTCTCTACTGTCCCCGTGCTACCGTCACGTCCGAGCTGTCCCACAGGCTTTAAAACCCTGTTCTAACGACACCTCAGTCGTCTTTTATTAGCTTTCGAGCTTTTATTGCTATCCGCTACGCTGCTGTAGTAGGAATTCCTATAGACTCTAGCAGTCTTCAGATAGACGACCTAGGACCCCAGATTTTAGGATTTATTGTTATATTTAGTCACATACAGTTCTACTACATAGTGAGCGATAAAAAAGGGAAGAAACTGAAGAAAGTAAAATTCAAATCAGAGAGATCCAATACCATCAGACAACGAAAAAATTCAACATTCCCACGAGCATGGCATTTTTTCGAGGAAAACATTTTCTGCGTCCTTCTCTTGATAATGAGCTGGGTCCTCCTCTACAATCTTTTCTCTGGCTCTCTAATCGTGACAATCAGTACATAACGGCCCAGCTACCGACCGCAACGACTTTTCGCGTCGCACGCCACTGTTTAGGTATAAAACGAAATTATAGGACCTCCGGATATCGACCGGGAAGGGGGAAACAACCGTAGTAATATGTTTATGAGAGTTTCAACGGACGAACGGCGCTTCAGCACGCGGAAAGAAGATAGGAAGGTCAGTTACTGTTTTTCGTTTGCTCGTGTATGGGGACAGAAGCGCGGCTTATAGAGAAAAATAAATAAACTACACATGTCTTAGAGCGACTACCATAGAACACACTGGTTATATATGGTGGTAATGTTCCACCATATATCATACTCATACATTATTAATAAATCTGAAAGAATTCATTCTACTACACCCTGATTTATGCAGTAAGGGCTTATCGAAGTATGCCCCCATTTGCGACCTTTATCAAGCACCGCAGTAGTTGGCTTACCACAATGTAGTGTGGTATTTGACTATGGATAAATTTTATATAGCTTTTATCCATTCTGTATTAGTGCTTCTCTGAAAATAGTACTATACAACATACTACATGTCTTCCTGTCTCAAATTTAGTATTTTCGCGGATTTGCGCGTCTCGTTGCGACCACTCAATGAATAACAACCTATTTCAGAGCTTCTTTCTCTTCGCGTACCGAGCGCCGCGTCCTGGTTGTCGCAGCTCCTTCTCCCTGCGCGCCCCCGGATGTGTCTCGTAGGCGCATAGCTGTTATCCGTACTTTCTTCAAAGCGTGCTCGCGTTATTCCCCATATATATCCTCTACCTCCGCCCAGTGATAACTGTGCCGAGCGCCGTGTGATTTATAAGGCAGATTCATACAAACAGCAACCATGAAGGTCCCCTGTCACGGTGGTGGTATAAATTTCGACAACGGTTAGCCAAGCGAACCGTTGGTAGAACTATCTATTGATGACTCGGGAGATGTTATGGCACAATTTGGCCAACCTGGCCAAGCTACAGAACTAACCGTAGATGACTATCTCACGGGTCACAAAGCTCGACAGCCCGGTCAGACCGGAGCTGAAGATAATAAGACAGCCACTGTCAGCAGTACAGAAGCACTAAGCAGTCGCCTCCATGAGGAAGCGACGGTCGGCTCGCCTACAGTACCAGCCGAAAGGGCTTTAAAACCCCCAGTGCATTCCGAGATGAACAGGTATGTACTTGAAAAACTTCTAGATGAAACGGAAGCATCAATAGAGGATAGAATTACCAAGTTTGAGCACAGAAAGGTGCTCAAACCGGATAATAAGCTAGAGATATTTGAAAAATCTCTAGACAGTAAGCTATTAGCCGTCGATAGACAGCTACATGAAGAAATAAATAGATCTAAAACAGTGGCCTATGATAGATTGAAAGGAATAAGTGAACGCGTCTCTGTATTAATGCACTCCGTAAGGAAGGTGCGTCATTATTTGGAGGCGTAAATCAGCGAACTAGTATCGAGTATACAGAGAGGGATACTCGTACCGCGAACCTCCCTTCGGGAGTCATTAAAAACAGCTCCGCCGGTGCCACGTGGGCTGGATGATTTAAGTGGTGCGCCGCAACGAACATTCGTCAGGCAAACCGCACTAGGACCTCCCTATCGAGCACTTAAGGTCTTCATCCCTAATGATGCTCGCTTCGCGAGATTAATTAATTCTAGACGATACTGTCTTCTAGATAGAAACCCGTCTCAGGGTAAGAAATCATCTAATAAGTCCGGTACGAATTTGAGGTATACAACCTCGACCCTAGCCGTAAGAAATGTTTATGGTACTGTACCATTAAATATTATTAATAATTTAGGTGAAGAAAAACATATACCTTTAATAATATAGCCGAAGGAGCAGTCTTCTTGATCCTTCACGACCTTCTCCAAGAAGAGGCTCGTGAAGAATATGTTTCCCATCTCGAGTTAGATGAGAGCGCCCTCGAAGGAATTTCCTGCTGGCCGGAAGCAGTAAAAGTTTTATTAGAATGTTACGCGAAGAACATTTTTCCAACGCGCACTCGACTCATGGGACAGCGCAAAACAGCAGCCCCAAGAGGACGAGCAAAAAGACTATGAAAGGCTCAGGGCTACCCTTCGAGCCTGCGGTAACGTCTTTGATACAAAGACGATGATAAAAAAATTTATAAAAGGTTTACTTCTTGGCGTGCAACCATCGGATATGTGCCAGCACGAGACGTCAACTTTCACTAAAATAGGTGATGCTATTTCTACTGCAATGAATGCAGGAGATACCTACAGGGCGACCCGAGTAGGTGCTGTATGTAGTAGCTCAGATACTAGGATAGAAGGACATACCAGGGGCCGCCCAGGTAGGCAAAACCTACCTGCCTTATCACTATAAGGTAGAAGCACGCACCGGCACCTCATCTAGCTTACTGGACCCCTTTTTATCTGTGTTTTACTCAAGAGCGGAACTCGCTATCATACGCGCAGTTGCGCTTAGCCCAGAGTTTATGTCCTCTAAAAACCTATTCGATAGATATATACGTTAGCTTCTGCTTCGCAGCAAACTATAGATACCCTAGATATCGCATAAATCTACGTATAGGTAGCTGGTAATGAAAAGTTCCATCCACACGTGGTTTTATAAACGCTTAGTGTCGACGTCTTACTTGGCACTAAAGTTACATATTTCCATGTGTACCACGCATGAGTCCACCGGAAGGTATCAAGTTTAACGGAAGGTACCACTATTTTAGTATAATACAGCCTACCTGAATCATACTACTGAGACGAACAGGTAGCTAAATGGGATTACTGCACTTAAGGGATTTAATTCCGTTACAGTTGACTGTTTCCTTATCTTACTCCCTGGGGCTAATCCATATGAGCCCTTCTCGTGAGATATACCCAGCTAAAAAGTAGCTGGCTTAGAACAGTGTGGTGTGGAAGGCACTATAATTACGTCTATTTATATAGTGACCACCCCTACCATTTTATTTTTGTTCTATCTAAAGTACAGTAGGTTAGGCTACACGTGTGCTCGTCTCGCGCTTTAGTACGTAAGCTTGTTTTCGCGTCTCATCACGACTCTCTGAATAAACAAACTTTCTCTGGAGCTTTCCCTGCGCGAACTGTACCGCCATTTCCAGGATCTACCCGCTCCAGCATTCTTACTCTCCCCCGTTCTTTCTAGTAAGGTACAAAAACGGACTCCTGGACCGTCTCAACACATGCAAGGGTGCGTTGTCCACCCGGTCCTCAGTCCTCCCGTCACATTCGCCCGGAGCGCGACTGTCTCATGTCCCTTGGAGCGGTTCCCTGCGCGATCTTTAGCTCCGCGTTCCGGTATTCCCTCGTCTACTTCATACCAGACGCCCGTGAGGGCTTCGTCTCCCGGTCCCAGACGCCAGTTAAGGCGTCTCACCCTTCCCCTTCCATTCGCCAGAGAGTGCGACCCCTCCTTCTGCTCCCTTACCCGCGAATCGCGAGCTGTAGCTCCGTGTCACACACCCCTCCCTCAGTCTCACAATGCGCCGTGCGTTGTGTTCTGTCTCCGTCCACGGTCGCTTGTGAGCGCCCTTCGTCCCTATTTACCTGCGCGAGCTAAGCGCCGCGTTGCATACCCTTTCCCCATCCCGGACGCCAGCGAGCGCTTCACCCACTGTGCTCCCTGTCGCCAGCGGACGGGGCCTCCCCTCCATCTACAACTCCTGTACCACCCACATTTCAGCACCAGAGAGTGTGCTGTCTACCTTATTACCTCACAGAGCGCCCGAAGCTCTCTTTATACCTCTAAAGTCCGCCATATACCCTAAAAAAGTATATGTGTCCCCGTACCTCTAGTAGGTACAGTTCAAGAAAGCCCACCAGGCCCCTTTCAAGGGATTAACTGATACATAATCGAACTACAGTGCTCTTGTAGCACTACTATTGTACATATACTCATTAGTTGGTGTGTGTGATACTACAGAGATCATGTCAACTTCTTCACAGCCCGCAATTTGTATCCTCTGGTCCGTTAACTACGGTCAGACCCGTTTTCCGCCCTGACGGATGAAGAGCTAATCTGTAACCAAATAGTAGACCAGTTGTGCTCCATACTTGGAAGACAGCTGGGCCGCCGCTTGAGAAAAAGTACAAAGTGAACGAACGAGGCTGACTCGTTCGTATATCTCCGAAGGACTTCTCAGAACATATATAACTTTATAAAGATCTATGCCAATAGCTACTGTATATATTGCACTACTCTAAACCCGATGGCGATACCAGTGGTACGAATGTTTTTCACACTTCATTTTCATTTCTACTGGCTTAATATGGACCTGAAATGTATAAACAGAGTCCGAAATTGTACAGAATGTGCCAAGAGACGCATTAAACTGCGTAAATAAGCATCATTTATGTGCCTGTTCCAGACCAGGCGACCGGGTGATCTTATAGCTATAGAAATTCTCTGCCCGCTCCTTACTAAAAACTCAGGTAATTTTTTAAACTAGTGATAAAACACGTGCAGCCCCTGACAAATATAAGGGCCTACAGCTGTGCAAAAGATTTCACTAAGGATTTTTCCATTATGGGAAAACCTCCTTACTACTTTCTGATACAGGTAAAAAATCTTACCTCTCTTTTTTTAATGCCGCCTGTGATCGGATGGATATTCAGCAGAAGTTCAGGTCTGCCGAAAACCCAATAAAAATGGCTAATGGAGTGGTTAAAAATATAGAGAGAGTTTAAAAATTGAGACGTTTAACCATACTTTGCTTGGGGCCTTACGCTGCTTCTATACATACTAAGTGCGCGACTGGAACCATTTCACACATTTTATCTTATCGCTACGATGATAAAGTGCACAGCGCAACAGGGTGCAGAAAAGTTCAGCTAAAGCCGGCGTTACCCCATCGCCCCTGTCCCTACAAAAGGCTGATGCAGTGCACCATACTGATTTAAGTAACCATTTTTTAAAACTTTACAAAGGCTCAGGAACCCCATGGCCACCGCCACGGCCAAGTTAAAATTAGAATAAGAAGGTTACAAACATGATTTTGATGTTTCGTTCCGCCCCACTTCTCACCGTTACAAAGTCGGTGAAGGCGTCTTTCTACTCCGAGAGGCTACGAAGCTCGGTTCTCCCGATCATGAAATAGGCCGTTAAGTACACTCGGGCTTAATTATCTACGTCTCAGCAGATGGAAGGTATACTGTATTTATATTAGACCAAAGCAGGACAAAACTATGGCTTCCTTCGATCTTCTACTGGCGATCCCTATCTATATTATCCCGTTTCTACCGCATGAGACACTCCTTAGAACGGACAATATCCCACCCAAGGGACACATTGACTGATATACCACTAAAGGCTCCATAACCGTCTGAGCCGGAGGTACACTAAACTGGACAATATTCCCTACCGGTCTTGCAGAGAAGTAAGACCTCTTCTGTCAAAACACTTCGCCGATTTCCCCGGATAAAAAAAGGAACTCCACCTGACGCCAAAGCCCTAGAGCGCAACGCACTGTACCAGCACCTCTTTACACGACACGTTTTGACAATTTTTAAAAAACAACTTAATGTATAGAGTCTGCTGTACCAACCTACACCGTACTCTCCGCATATCTGCGTACGCACGATTTAAAACCGTCCATCTCCTACAGGATTATCGGCGGGAATATAACCTCCCGGAGCTACCTGGCTCTGTCTGGAAACAATTTTCCCTCTTCAAAAGTGGAAAGAATATGTACATACCATAGACTATTTATAAATTTATATAATTTTATTTTATATCGGCATAAGGATTCCTTTAAATATCCTTTTAAAGTATAATTCGGTTACAATGCTTTCGAAACTACATCACATGTTAATGTATGAAGTTTTCCCACTGATATACAATACATTCGACCGTCTAAAAGGGGGGTCCCGTAAAATATCCAAACCCCCCAAACTTCTTTAGCAATGATGATCTAAACAAAAAATAAAGACCTATGCCCTATATGGCACAAACCTAAGCGTAAGGCACACTAAAACAGACATCCCCTGAACATGGTATTACAGGAGCTCACTCCTCTTTCTCCTCATAAGACTCAGTGTCCTCGAACATGCGGTCACAGTCTGCCGACATTCGAAGCAAAATTACTTCTGCCTTGGTTGCCAGGTTGATAGTCCCCTGAAATGTCTCTTCGTCCGTCGTTAGGAAGATAAAATCAGACTAAGGCTAAATCATCTACCATATCAACCTTTAAAACATCCTCGGTAGCAACATGAGCAGACCCCTTAACAGCCGGCTATACTCCTCCGGGGACCGCCTCCTCCTCTAGATGCGGAGTTTGAACAAATAACTTCAAACAATGAAGCGCGCTCCAATCGTTTCCATTTTTCACTCGGGCCAATAGCACGCCAGATTGATTGACAGAAATATTTCCACCCGTATAATTAGTAGCGGAAGCCGCTAATCCTCCACCGTCCATGCGTGGGTCCACTCCATTTAATGAATAATAGATTTCTCCATTCGTATTGGGGTTCAAGAGGTCGATTGCATAATTAGCGGGTACAGAAATCTCCTGCACATCAATCGCGACATTGTTGTTTTCAAATAGCGGCGGATCAATTGTCGGGTAATAGTTTTCAGCGTAAAGTGCAGTCATCAACTGCTGTACGTTTCCATTCATCAAACTATCTATCCGATCCACTTCATTTTTCCAATGAATATCTCTTGTTCGTGTTGTTCCATCATTCAAGCCATCGCCCCATCTTGCCGATTCAGAAATGACAGCGTCTTCGATGTAATTATTCAAGGTACTCCATCTAGCTCTCGAATTGGAATCAGTCATTGCACCATTGTTGAAACACAACTTGTAAACCCGATCCGCAAACTTCATCATGAAATCTGGATTATTTTTTGCCTTATTGAAAACCAAAGCAGAGTTTTGACCGCCGTTGTCAGTGCTTTCAAAAGCTGGATGCACCCATGCACCATTATTCGCATTGTTGGTCACATCCCAAGACCATTCGTTGTCCCAACCAAAATACATGAAAGGTCCAGCAGGATTGTTATTGTTTCCACCCCACCAGTTGTTCCCCGGCCAATCTTGTACGCCTGTCATCCAAGAAAGCAACACATAATCACAGAATTTAGAAACATCCAAATAGTCTTTGAATTCATTGTAATTATTCGCTTGAGATAAGTTGTTGGACAGAATTGTGTTCATCAAATAGTCATATCGCGTATCATCACCGCCTTGATCACCACCGTGACTTACCGCAAACATATCCTCTTTCTCACCACACAAATAAGCAGCCGTAAAACTTTCATCCAAGCGTTCCACTGGATTATACATTCCCCAATACAACCCATTGACGTACAAATGCACGAACGTTCCATGCGATCCAATTCCAGAAGCCGCTAATTGCGATTGTCGGAACCATTCATCTCGTGTAAAAGCGGTGCGGTCTTCATTCCAATTTCTTGACCAAGCGCGATTATTTCCACCTCGCAAAACAATTCGATCAAGTTTATCCACCGC
>JAVCKV010165891.1:0-17779 GCA_032274145.1 Herpochondria borealis | reverse complement strand
TATCTACTATTTCGACTTTCCGACATTCATTTGCTTTCTCTCAACAGGTCGCCAAAAGATACGTGATGTTCTCGCTCAATTGAAATCAGTCAAGAAAGGACTAATCCAGTCCTCCGCCGTGTTGGAGATTCCTGCAACAAGATTCAACCCTTCCTCGTCCAGGCGCTCAATGAGAAGCGCATTCGAGGCAGCAACTTGCGGGACAGTCAGGCTGCCAGAGTCATCAATAAATATTGCGACATCCACCACACCCTCGGCCCTCAAGCCTGCCAAGTCACAAATGTCGAACCAGTTAGACGCTTCAACTTCGACTCCATTGTCACGGCTGACAGCTGAAAAGATGGTGTTGTCATCGTCGAGAAAGGCTTGAGGGATAAAGAGGTTGCTGGGAGGATTTGGTTCTGGTTGGAGGAGGCAAAATGGACGCTCGGGGTAGTCCATACGGAACTGTGTCCAAAGTGTCTGGAAAATAGAAGGTGACTGATTGTCTGCCTCGTCAATGACAGCAATGCAAGTGATGATTTCGTTGAGACGGTCTCTGCTAACTGTTGGAAAGGCGGTCGTTGGGCCGTCTGTGGGAGCCGCAGTGGGTGTTGTAATTCCTTTGCTTCCGCCTTTTCCTCCTCCTTTACCACCACTCATGCTACCACCCATGCTGCCCATACTTCTACCCTTGTTGTCGCCCATGCTACCCATGCTCTTGGACATAGTACTTCCCATGCTGCTAAGAGCTCTAGTCGATGCTGTTGCAGACTAGTACATAGTCAGCCAAGCCACATAACAGGAGATGAAGAATGTTTCAGTGAGTACATGAACTTGAGCACAATCGCGATTGGTGCACATCTTGAGTTCTCTCTCCTTCTTCTTACCGACCAACTGTATATCAGAAACTGACGCCTTCAAGCTGCCACCTCGCACTCTTTTTGTTTCCTCTTCAGCGTGAGCCGAGAAGATCAAAGAAAGGAGAGTCACAATGATGAGGAGCTGCATGATGATGTGGTATTCTCTTCTACTGAAAATGTGAGTTAAGATTATGAGGGTGTTCAGGAAATCTCGATTCGCTGCCGGCTGACGGTGTTCCTGACGATGGTTCTGATAATTTGCAGGAGGGACATCTCGAGGTTCTTTTCGGCCAAAAAACAAGAAGACACGACTACGAAGACGACAAAATGACGGATCTTACTTCAACAATGTACAGTACGTGCCTTGCCACATTGCCAGACTCACTATAAACATGTTTCACACTTGTTGCCGCACGACCAGGAAACACACGAATCACAAGATCACAACATGAACTTCTTCTCCCATATGATTTGGCCATGATCCCCGCTGTGAAACATAGTACTGACACTTTGCGTCAGTGTCTCAAAAGTTGGATCAGGGACAAAGAGGCCGACAGTGCGCAGACAGTTACGTCCGATCAACAGAAAAATCTGCAAGCTAGTAGCAGCTGGATGTCATCCTTGATTGAGGCAGTATCCAACTCTAGAATGTTCCCCTGAGCTGCCATTATTACTTCCAACATGATGTGGGGAGGAAGAGATGCAGCTGTTCAACCGCGAGACTCGAGTACGGACTGCAATGCACCTACTAGAAGGGCGGTTGGGCATTCAACTCCTCAGACGTACGATGATTTAGGGTGCACGTGTAGCCGTCTGCAGTATGCTCTACATCCACCATAACCCAATTTCAGCATTTCCATAACCAGTGTCAGAGTGAGTCGGCTTATACCCAAGGTGGGTCAACATAACACAGAGCTCTGGCTAGCTAGACCCCTAGCTGAGCTCTCTCCTTTCGCATAAAGAATCATTCATCAGCCCTTTCTTACCGTCGATTTGATACAGTGCGATTAATACCTGTCTTTTAACGTCCTGCACCTAAGTTGTGTAGGTTTTGTACTAGGATTTCAAAAAGTGTTGGAGGGAGATTTTGGATCTTGCTGCAACGGTCAAAAGCAGTGACCATGGTGAACGACGACGATGACAGGCGAATCATGCCTCCTCCTTTGAAGAGGCGAGCTGTTGACTTGTCGTATGTTCCGCCTTCTCAAGGGACAGCTTTTGTGATGGATGAATCAAGACAAGGCGACGACTTCGACAACAATGATGAAAGCAATTATCATTGTTTCGATGATGGCGATTCGACGATTGTTTCTCCAGAAGCCAATGACACAACATATCTGACACAAGATCAACAATGTGACGATGGCGGAGACATGATGACATCTGAAGGAAGCCAAGTTCAAGGATATGCGACATGTCAGCATCAGTCGCTTCTCAGTGAACGCTCTGATTCACTAGGATCCGCCACGAGTCGCGCCACTAACTGCACCACCAACGCACAGTCTTCCATGTCGTTTGATGTTGTTCAGACACGCTTCAGTGACATTATCGGTCATGGAAATGTCAAGATTCGCATTGACGAACTCTTGCTTCCCCTTGCTCTCCCACCCTCCTTGACGGACTCGATTCTTCGTGGCGTTCGTGCTCTGCCCGCCTCGATTCTCCTGTATGGTCCTCCAGGTTGCGGAAAGACTCAGCTGGCGCGAGCCATTGCCGGTGAATCACAAGCTGCCTTTCTATCCATTGGTCCTTCCAATGTCTTGAGCAAGTTTGTGGGTGAATCGGAAGCATCGCTGCGAACGCTGTTTGCGCAAGCCAAGGAGATGGCGCGACGAAACACAGAGAGTCGTTGTGCAGTCCTATTCTTTGATGAGATTGATGCGTTGGGGTATTCAAGAGGAGACGAGGCGACGGGCAAATCACAAGATGGAGATGGATCACGACGTATTCTAGCGGAACTCTTGATTCAACTATCCAATCTAACGTCGTCGCAACAGCAACAACAACAACAACAAGAGAATAATCAGTCAGAAGAACGTGTGCGCGTCATGGTGATTGCCGCCACCAACCGTCTATCGGACTGTGATCCAGCCCTCATTCGTCGTTTTGCGATTCAAGTACATGTGGGATTACCGACTCCACGAGATCGTGTCAAGATTTTCAAAAAGTTTCTCGCGGAAGTGGAACACAATCTGAAAAAGAAGGAACTGCAGGAAGTGGCGACAGCGACGGAAGGATGGTCTGGATCAGACCTAGAGTCATTGACGCGCGAAGCTGCCATGGCACCAATTCGTGAATGTTTACAGACTGCGGCAACCATGAAACGAAAGGCTCGCAAGAGTGAGCAGCAGGGGGAATCATCATCGGAAGAAGCTGGAAAGGGAGCCTTTGAGGTGGCCAAGAGCGTGCTACTCAAGGAGTTTCAGACTCTGCGACCAGTCACGGTGCAAGATTTCAGGACAGCAGTTGCATTCTTAGTGGAAAGCTCACAGCAAGAAGGTCCGGACAGGGGCATGTATGACAGCAGTTCGAGCGAGTCCGACGACGACGACGACTAAGGATGATACGATCGACGAGAATTCGATTTGCAGATTGTAAACAAGAACATCTAAACAACTATCTCTATGCTAGTCCCTACCCTACTGTGTCCGCTTGAGGCAAAAATGATCTTCTTCTTACATCATACCAGGCATGCCTCCCATTCCGCCTCCTGGCATACCTCCAGGCATGCCGCCGCCATCCTCCGAAGGCTTGTCCACAATCATGGCCTCAGACGTAGTCAACAGTCCAGCCACTGAAGCAGCATCTACAATTCCTGTACGAGTCACCTTGGTTGGATCAATGATACCAGCCTCGTACATGTTGCAGTAGATTCCGTCTTGTGCATTGTAACCAGTCTCAATAGCAGTGTCTGGCTTGGTGAGTTCGCCACATACGACAGCACCTTCGGCACCGGCATTCGCAACAATCGTCGACAGTGGTGCGCGAAGAGCACGCTCGATGATCTCAACTCCGATTCGTTGATCCATGTTGGCGGCTTCCTTTTCGGCGACTTCCGTCAACAGGGTAGAGGCGTAAAGAAGAGCCTTTCCACCACCAGGGACGATACCTTCCTCCACTGCGGCACGAGTGGCATTCAGGGCATCCACCACGCGGTCCTTCTTCTCGTTAACCTCAACTTCGGATGCTCCTCCGACCTTGATGACGGCAACACCTCCAGAAAGCTTGGCAAGACGTTCTTGAAGCTTTTCGCGTTCATAGTCAGATTTGGTGCTCTCAATGCCGCTGCGGATCATATCACATCGTTCCTGAATACTAGTTTTCTCGCCCTTTCCATCCAGAATGACAGTATCATTCTTAGTCACGGTGACCTGCTTGCATTGTCCCAAATGGTGGTCTTCAGTTTCCTCGAGCTTCATACCCATTTCTTCCGAGATCACAGTACCTCCAGTCAAGAGAGCAAGATCCTGCATGGTAGCCTTACGGTTGTCACCAAAGCCAGGAGCCTTCACAGCGCATACCTTGATACCAGCACGAAGCTTGTTGACAACAAGAGTCGCGAGAGCCTCCGATTCGACATCTTCTGCGACAATCAAAAGTGACGATTGGGTCTTGATGATCTTTTCCAAGAGTCCAACCAACTGTCCAAGATTGCTGACCTTCTTTTCGACAAGAAGAATGTAGGGGTTCTCCATTTCAACAGTTTGTGTCTTGGCATCAGTGATGAAGTAAGGAGAGATGAAACCTCTGTCGAACTTCATACCTTCGACAACCTCAAGCTCGTTCTCCAAAGTCTTACCGTCTTGGACAGTGATGACACCTTCCTTACCAACACGCTCCATAGCATCTGAAATCAATGCACCAACTTCTACATCGCTGTTGGCAGAAATACTTCCAACCTGAGAAACTTCCTCCTTGGATGTAATGGGTCGAGAGATATCTTCCAGTGTCTTGGTGACAGAGTTGACTGCCAACTGGATACCCCGGCGCAAATCCATGGGGTTCATGCCTGCCGCGACAGCCTTGCATCCCTCAGAGTAAATGGCTCTCGCCAAGACGGTTGCGGTTGTGGTTCCATCTCCCGCGACATCATTTGTATTGGAAGCGACCGACTTGATCAATTGTGCGCCCATATCTTCAAACTTGTCCTCGAGATCAATCGATTTCGCCACCGTGACACCATCCTTGGTGATCTTGGGGGGACCATATGGTTGTTGGATAATGGCGTTACGGCCCTTGGGTCCGAGTGTGACCTAGAAAGAGGGAAGGAGATGGTTAGACCATGGGTTGGCGGAAACTCCAAAAGATTCTCTTCGAAGAAAACATGATTCGTGAAGAAGAAAGAACGCAAAAGAGCAACTCCTGAGTTCCTTTTCTGACTAGTCAGCATGACCAAACAATGGAATCACATCATACGGAATCTCTGAATATCCCCAAATGGTATCTTTTTGAGCCCCACAAAAATAAAAATGAGAAACTTACTTGAACAGCATCCGCAAGAAGATCAACACCAGCAAGCATAGAAGCTCTTCCTTCAACACCAAACTTGATGTCCTTGCCGGACATCATTCTGGCACTAGAGTGGAGAGATCTGGAGGCAGATCGCGAAAGAGCGGCGCGCATCATCATTGTTAAGTTGGACTGGTCGTTTTGTCGAGAAAAACAGATGTGGGAATGTGTGATGGTGGCTTGAATTTGTGGCCTGTGAATGAACAACCATTTTGCGGTTTCGCGACGTCACGATGACCTCAGAGACCCGGATTTTGGTCCAAACGGCCAGCGTGACGCTTTGATTTGATGGGCATGTACTTGCTTTTACTGCCTGTAGTCTTCGTCTGAAGACGAGTCTGAGAGAGGGATAAACGATTTGCCAGATTACATGGTGTCTAAAAGTCCTCTCCAGGCCTTTGGATCTTTTCGCACCTCTGCTGCGATCTTTCCGCACCTCGGTTGTGATCCTGGATTTTCCGCACCTCCTCAGTTTCTTCCGGATGACTCTCCGTTGCAGCCAGAATTAAGTCAAGGCCACTTTGTGGAGCAACTTTGGTTCAACTAAGCCGCCGTTCGACCAGATGAGCAAGTGCCCTACAACCGCATCTCTGAACCCATGAATCTGTGCGATTGAGTCTCATGGCAGCCAATATGGTGTCAACAGTACCTTTCACAGTTTCGTAGGCTTTCTTGGCTGAGCACTCCGTATTTCTCTGAGCTGCTAAGTTGTTCAAGAGCCAAGCACCCGGATTTTAGAACCAATGCATCCTCACGATGATATCCCATTGCGGTCAAGATGGTGTGCTTGATGATGTCTCGATAATCATCACCGGCCTTCGCAAGATCACCAAGAATTAGATAACACCACATCCTTGGAGCGTTCGGTGTTCTTGGTGTCGTTGTATGATCGCCAAGATGATGCTGATACCACCCACGGACGTGCAAACCTTGTCTGCTGCATACTTCCTTAGCGAAAACAGAACCTCCATACCGTAACCTATGGATGATCGCATTGTCTTCATTGTGCCTCATGGCATTCAAGACGGCATCAACGACACGGCTCTCCCAATCAAATAGATTTGTTGCTCTGTCCTGATTTTTCCATCGTTGTAAAGCCAATATTCCGCAGCAGTTGGATTGGATAGTCTCACAGACCTGTCGTAATGCGTCATGCAATCAAAGTCAGCTCTCTTCCAAGATCTCTTCGATGTAATCCGTTCCAGGTGTTACAAACTTCTTGATCCCATCGAGAATGGCAGCAGCGCCTCCAACAGAGTCTCTGGTGGATGCTATGTGCTGGACCAATGCCTCACGCATGCTACTCCTTGTAGTACTAGGAGGACGTTTGCATTCATTTCGCAGGAACCAAGGGGTGCCTTCCTTGTTGGAGAGCTTGTTCGGCCACCGTTGATCTCTCGTTCAAGTGTGGAAAGGGTACCCCAAACTGCGTTCCACGTCCACCGTTTCGTGGCTAACTGAACGCATTCATGTGATTAGCTGAACACACCATCGTGCCTCGCAGACGAAGGCCAACCCGTAGGTAAGATGTGACAGGCCCTTGCACATTCGTGCCCTCCTCCTGCTTCGGGTGGAACTTGAATATAAGTCATGTGATGTTCGAATGTGTCGCGATACACACTGCCAGCGTGGAGAAACTTGGAAGAGATGGTGCGCCCAAGCATCACTCGAAAGTACTCGGAATGCCCAACGAGGAGCGCAAAATTGTAATGCTTCTTGTTGACTAGCCAGTCACAAATGAGGTGCATCTAGCAGCCAAGAAAGAGCCACCGACCAGCATCACGTGACAGAAAACTCCAACCAATTTTCGACATCACTCCTTCTCATAGTGGTCGCTGAAATGAAATGTGAGGTGGGCACGAATCAATCCGCTCCGCCAAAGAGACAACAGCGCACATTTTATTGCTATTACTGTGGTCTTGCAGAGTTCATAATACTTTGACTCCACCCTGATAACGCCTCAAGGCTTGAGTAGCAGTGTGAGGATGACGGAAGGGCTGTCGACTCGCGTCGCACCAGGAAATGCATTGCGTGGAAATGCACTGCGTGCACAGCGCCGCACCAACCTGGTGTTTCTCCGCGTCGGTCTGGTGTTCATCGTATATTCGTCATACCAATACTCTTACTACTCCAACATTCCGGAGACACCGGAAACTATCCCGGAAACTGTCCATTGTCATGGCGCGCGTTGCAGTTTGGGGTCGGCTGGTGGTGGATGCGGAAGAGAGTCTGCCGAGTACCGAAACGTGGTGTTTGAGTGCCACCAAGATCCTGCTGTCATTGTAAGGAGAGACGAAGGGGTGTGGCGTCTTCCTCTCAACCTGGAGAACCGCAGTGCTATTTTGCAATCTGTCAAGAAGCCGCTCGAGGAGTACTACCGAGAATACTGTGACCCTCGGGAAATCCAACGATTGGAGCGTCACCTCCAGCACCGGATCAACAAATTCCTTCCAAATACCCAAAGTGGTTGCCACGATAATGAGGACTGTGACTATTATGGAGACAATGACTGCTGTCCTGGCTATGTATGCTACGCATTGCATGGAGAGGGGGGATCTGGAAGTTGCTATACTCCCTACAGAGATGAAATGAGTCATCTAGAGTCTCGGAAAGAGAAATGCGCCGTTCGAAAATGGTACATGGAGACAGAGTATTCACCTGGTCGCATTTGAGTTGAGGTGCAAGCAAATTATAATATCCAATTCTTACAATAGTTTTGAACCATCAACGTGTACACTGACTGTGTCCTGGACAAGATACGCGTACCTCGTACATGCAGTACACGCACTTTCGCCTACCGTCTGGGTCCACTTCCCTTTCGCGTTGACCGATTATCTCAGTGTTGTGGTTGAGAAGGAAAAATGAGGTAGTACATCCGAGGATCAATTGAATTGAGTAGATTCCGTCTGCTGTACCCGGGAGGTAAGAGGCTCCAGATGACGTTCGCAAAGGTCGTCATGGCATTGATACCAGTGGACTGGATGGTGTCGCGAACAATGTACCGAGGGCCAAAGAGTTCAAATCTACGAGGCCACCCCCACTGTAGTGTATCATCGTCACAAATGCCAATAGTACATAGATCAGTCTTGTTGCAGTACATACAGGAGACTACAGAAGATTCCTCAATTGCTCCGAACTTTCTCATTCAAGGAATGCTCTAGCTCCAAATCAGCCCAGTGACCTGCCTCATAGCGTGATTTCCAAACATCACAGTTGTCAAAGATCTTCGTCAGCCCCAGCATGACTCTAAAGTACTCGGAATGCCCAACGAGTGCAATTGTGGATGCTTGTTCTTCACTATCAAGCCACGAATAAAGTGCATCTATGCGATCCTTCACGGGCTGCCTTCCACGGCGAATAGTCTCTTGTGCATTCACTTCTCGGAGACACTCCAATTCCACCATTGGGCAGCCACAGCTCAGATCCAAGACTCCATAACACGTGTCCTTGGCTCTCACGAGCGGAGAATGAGCAATCAAGTCCAGTGACTGCGTGAGCTCAGCCTGTTTCAGCCTGCTATACATCTCTTCAATCTTCAAAGAGTGCACGAAAGAGAGGTGGTGAATCTGTCAGCCATCATGAGAGGTAAAACTCCATAACGATATTGTCAAGTCCTCTTCTTACCTGAGCCCGACCGTTCTCTGATAAGGACGAATCCGTTCTTCCCAATGCATTCTTGGCTAGAAACTTGGATCCAGAGATGATGTCTCTTTTCGAAGGCCGTTTACCTCGCTTCAGAGATCTTCCTGCATTGTAGAGTCGACCCAGGCGTACGTTTTCCTCCGATTCAGCATGGCGAATCAGATAGATAGTCTTTGTCGTCGACGACGCCAATAGGAAGAGTAGTAGTGGAACGAAGCATGTCATCCTTCACTCAAAACTCCCTGCTCATTGATCATCCACTCACCACAATATCTGCTGTGGTGATGGATGATGGTGTGAGGAGAGACGAACGCTGACTTTAGTTTGGCCTGCTACTACCCCCAGTATACAGTACAGTACTTGCATTTTTGCAAGATTTCGAAATTCGCATGTACCCATCACAGTTTCATTTTCGTTCTGTTACATTTCATTTGATTGGCACTATTATACAATGGACAACAAAGCTGGTGCTAAGTCCGCTGACGAGCTTGACGAGGATTTGGAGAAAAAAAGAAGAAAATTCGAGGCTTTTGAGAAAGAGATTGCTAAAAGAGTGCGTCGAGATGAAGAAAGCGCGGAACTGCCAGTGGTCATCCTCGGCCCGCCTTCTCCTTCTTCAACGACGACTGTGGTGATGGACAAAACGATGGAGACGCTACTATTACAATCGTTGTCCAAGTTATCAACTGATGAAATAAAGCGATATCGGCAAGCAAGTTACCCAATTTTCAAAGATAATTCCAGAGATATGTGCCGAGATTCTTATTTATTCGACGAGATTCCGTTCGATCTCGAGAGGCCTCTGGACAAAAACCATCTCATGGGTGCGTATGACGTAGTCTACCACGATGAGAAAATTGATTGGGGTGCCTTTCGTGGTTGGGAGGTTCCCTCCACAAAGAGGCCACATAGTGACATTGGATTACTTATTGTTGGAAGAGCAACCGAAAACTCACATGAATTAGGAGGAGGCCTTGTCTTCATTCCTCATCCAGAGGAGGAAGACAATGAAGAGTATTCGGAAGCAGATGAAAACATCAGTGATGGTAGTGAGGAAGACGAAGGATCAGAAAGTGATGGGAGTCATCTCGGTATTGATAATGAAGACGAGGACGAGGAACAAAATTCGGAGTCTGAAGAAGTCGAAGGTAATAATAGGAATGAGGACGTAGAAGAACGAGACGAAAGAGGCGAAAGCGACGATGGAGGAAACGAGGAAGAACAAGATGAAGGAGATGAAAGTGACGATGGAAGCCACTCAGGGTCGGAAATTACAGATGGCGACGTAGGCAACAAAACCGAATATTGCACTTTTCTTCAGTTCGATGAAAGACGTTTTGTTCTCGATTCCGATTATAAGCGTGCGAGTTGGTTTTGTTCAAGAAGTGCATGCCATTTTGGTGTGGTCAATGCTAGGAGCGAGGGTGCTACTACGGGAGGAAAGAATAGTGTCACTCTATTTCGAGCAAATGAGACAGTGGCTTTTGAAAGAAGTGACCAGCAGCGATTTGTATCGTTAGAAAATCCTTCTAATTACGGAACTGAGGGTGGGCCTCATGGCGACCCAGAGTTAAATTACGAAGACGACACTCATCGGATACATGTGATGGAAAGAATGCAAGCCTATCGAGGGTCGTGGATTCACAAACTGCCCCCTTCTTCTATTACTATACCAGACGATGTGGTAAATATGATCTGGGAGTTTTGGCAAACGGGCCCGCCACCGTTTCTCTTTGTTCGGAAAGGAGACGTGTTGCTCTTAGCCAGATGTGAGGAAACTTGGCCCGATCCTGATGGATTTCCCTGTGCTGTCACTGTTACGAGAGAACACCTTGTTTTGGCCCACCCATGTGAAGATGAACCTGCATAGACATCTTTGATCTGGAGAGGACTCTCTATTCTAGACACACACACACACACACAGAGAGAGAGAGAGAGAGAGACAGATACTCGTTACCTGGGTATCTCTATTTTCTCTCTCTCTCCTCAACTTGAGACATTCGCGAGCGAGAGAGAGAGAGAGAACGGCAGGCCATGCACCAAAGAGATACGAATCTCTCAACTAATACTGAATCTGCCGCATAGAAGCCCAACAGATTTTAGAGTGGACGCGATCCCTATATCTTCCCGCAAGTCGAAGTCGATCGGCGTGTCCTCTCCAGAGGATGCTTGCCTCGAGCGGAGAGTGGAGCGGACTACGCTGCAATGACAATCAGATCTAACTAACAATTATCCTTATTGATGGCCTCGTATTGTTTGCAGAACTGCTTGTGCCGGCGACGATCTTCTCGCTGACACTGCACACAACAGTAGTACGTGACTTGGCATTGAGTGCATTTCTTGAGTCGAAAGGATGACGAGCATGTCTTGCAAGATATATTTGGTAGTTTGAACGGGGGGACGCGCGTCACTTCAGCTTCTTCGTATTCATAGAGGAAGTTCCTTGTACATATTGCGTGCCTCCACTTGAGAAGCAGCTCACGTTCGAGCATTCTAATATAGGTACCCATTCGTTGATTTCCTGTATGCGTCGTCGACTGAAGCAGGGTAGCATCGTGTTCGTTTGACGGGGTCGAGAGCTGACCAAGCGCGTGGTCCAAAATCTTAATGACTATCACTGCAGCTTCCCACGGTTCAAGCCTCGGCTCCTCGTGAATTCCCATGAGCTCCTCCTCGTTTATAAGAAGGCCGTACGCAAAGTGGACTAGATTGAAGATTTGCTTACACGGATGTCCTTCCATCCACTCCGCAGTCTCTGGTAGCCGTCTGTAGTATATTATGTCCTCATCGTTGGCAATCAAGGCGAATGTCCGAGCAAAGTAGCTTTCTTCCTTGAGATGGTCAGCGGAGAAACCAAATTTGTCCAGGTTACGCCAGCGGAGATCCGTGTCATGTGGAATAAGCTCTCTTGGCGTCAAGAGAGCAACCATATCAAATCGATGAAGAACGGGCTGCCCACGCTGTAAGGGCACAAAGCCAAACTTGGCACTGGAAAAAGGACAAGGAGCCGACAAGTCCAGAATGAGAGTTTGGAATGCGCACAGAGTCACTTTAAATCATTTCGCATCAACTTACAAATAATCC
This sequence comes from Herpochondria borealis, assembly GCA_032274145.1. Classification (NCBI taxonomy): domain Eukaryota; phylum Rhodophyta; class Florideophyceae; order Ceramiales; family Ceramiaceae; genus Herpochondria; species Herpochondria borealis. The sequence continues at coordinate 5,702 of JAVCKV010165891.1, read as the reverse complement.
TTGTTGGGCATGTCTTCGTAGGATATAATGAGTTCCTCTCCAGACTCAAGGCTACGGAGAGACCTCAACTGGATCGGCTCCCTTTCATGGTCGTCACTGCCCATTTCGACATTAATATCATCGTCGTCTCGTGCACCATTGACGCAATCCAAAAGCGGACAAAGCCAGGGCTTCGGACGAGCAACATCGCCTCCTGCAAGGACGCTCTCCAACATGGACATTAGCAAGTCGGCGCCCGCGCCGCCTGCAGAACGGGCGTGGGAACGAGAGTAGGTGGCCCCTACAGCGCGTTGGTAGAACAAGGGCAATGATACACCATCACCAGATTTTGGTAAGTTAAATCCAGCTCGCTTCAGTGCAGGCTGAACCACAAAACTCCATGAATCGTTTACATCTTGGCGCACCCTGCTCACGTAGGCGTGGTGGCATGTTCCTCGTATGTTATCATAATCTTGTTCATTCCAAAACATGGGAAGAGAATCAAACGTCTTGGGCCAAGTATCAAAAAATGTGGACCAGTGTTTGGAAAGCTTGACGAGATCGGAGGATAGAGATCTGTCCATGTACGAGAATCGCTCGTCACTTCCTCGAGTATTAGTAGTATTGTCATCGATTTGCTCGTCAGCCGCATAGAGTACAATCGCGACAAGCACAATCATGCGAATATCCGGGGGACCCAAAATACGTCCTTGGGTTCTTTTCTTGTAAAAGTCATGCTGACTGATGGACTTGGAACGTTCGTTTACAAACTTTTCGTGGGAATCCATTACTTGATCGATGAAGGCGATGAGTGCTGGACTGGACTGCACCAATGGGTGACTTTCTCGTAGAATAGCACCCTGAGGGAGACTAACAAGTACAGTACCTTTTGCAATGTCCTTCTTTGCAAACAAGCCCACATTGTTGGAGAGGTCGGAATAGCGAAAATCTACCATGTCGGATATAGCCGTGCCAGTAGCGACACCAGACTCGCCGAGCATGCTCATCGAGGAGATCCATTGAGCACACTGATGGATCGCATTCAGTCGACTTTCCATCTCCTGTACCTCCGGTTCCTTTGACTCTGGCGTTTCCTCATTGACACACATTATGGTCGCCATGGCTCTGTTGAGTCTTCTCTACGTCGTAGAACTGCTTTCAAACGGAAACAAAGAGTGAAGGCACATGACATGATCACAAAGTCGGAACCGTGGCATCAGATATTTTTACGTTGCAGCTACGAGTACTATATACTGGCCTTTAGTAACTACCGGTCGTGCTGATCAAAAGAAACCAACAAAAAATAACACACATTCCAAGAGAAGGTCGTGAGTGATGAGCAGCAACTTCGAATGAGATGACGCACTTCTTTTCACTGCTCCACCTATCGACGGCAAAGGCCATATAGTGTCTGATTCGTCATGCGCAATCGGAGGAGAACGTGAGTATGAGTCAACTGTACAACGCGGAATGATGTTTGAAGCGAGGTAAACGGCCTTCGAAAAGTGACATCCGGATCCAAGTTTCTAGCCACGAATGCACTGGGAAGAACGGGATTTTCCTTTATCAGAGAACGGTCGGGCTCAGGTAAGAAGGACTTGGGACACTCTCGTTCTGAAGTGTACCTCTTATGATGGCTGACAGATTCATGCATCACCCTCTCCATGCACTTTGAAGATTGAAGAGATGTATAGCAGACTGAAACAGGCTGAGTTCACTCAGTCGCTGGACTTGATTGATCATTCTCCGCTCGTGAGAGCCAAGGACGGGCTATGCTCTGGATGTTGGAACTCTTTGGCCCTCGGTACAGGCAAATAATGTTCCGCGACACCAGCCACTCCGCAGGGAGCTTTACGCACTCAACCTTGAGCTTCTATCCTAGGGGCACAGTAGGCACTCCTGTGGACCAACGCGTTGAAGCATTGGGCCTTCCTCCCATCGCAATTAGGTAAGTTCATAATGAGTTTCTGGAACTTCATAAACGCTGCTCCCTGCAGCAGTTTCGTAAATACGTCCACCCACATGTCTCCTGTGGGTTAATATTCCATGCTCAGCTGCTTGGCGCGAATTCTATCTTGAATAGATGTTTGGTGGCCAGTGTTTTCGCCGCACCGTCCATACTCACAGGTACCGCCTTGAGCATTCCCATAATGTAGTCCTCCATTCGGATAGCAACCTTCTCTGGTTTGCTAGTCAATGGTCATCCACACCAAGATATTCGTGGATATCTCCTCGAGTCGCGGTCAGAGGAATCTCCTTGCCGTACCACCATTTAGTTTGTCCAGCATCCATTCCACAACCTTGTTGTTGACATGTGAAGAGGCGAGAAGCTTCCAAGTTAGTTGACGTAAACGTGCAAGCCTCCACCCATGAAGTCCATCGCCGCAATCTTGAATGGACCAGGTTTGTTGCACAAAACAGGTTCTTTTACCAGGAAGGGTCGCCACAGTGGCAGATAATTAAAATTGAGCCTTCCAGCTTGCTTTGAAGTAGCAAGTTCCTTTACAAGAATGTAATCTACACTGACAAACTAGAGTTGTAGAGTACATCATTGTTTTGAGCTTCCCCTCCGCCATGGACGGCCCTGTTGGGTGAAGCTATCGGACTATCCCAAGCGGAGCAAGCTAGTAGCTAGTATGATTCTATTCGTGGAAGCAGCTGCTCATCGTAGAGATTCCTCGTCCTCCAAATGCAACAGTTCCAAAGCTTCCAATCTGTTCGCAGCATCCACTCCACGACCTAAACGACATTCCTGATAGCTAAAATGAGAACACTGATGACTCTTTCCTGCAACGTCAGCACAAAACTAACTTACAGGTGGTTTGGCTCGGTAGTCCCTACTTAGGAGGTTTCACGTTTTACGACTAACATCTGCGGTGGTTGCCGTCGTGGCCTTGTTGCACACTGTTTCTTGTTGCGGGAGTTACGCAAAAATGGACACTGCAGGTATTTCTGCTCTCTTGGTGACCAAAATGAAGGAATCTTAGAAAACTCATGTGATAATTTAGTTCAGACGCCAAATGTCACATCGAGATTTTGTCACTAAGTGTAAACCTCACCTGACACTGTTAGGTGCGGGATTGGCAAAGTTAGTGCGGGATTGGGCGTGATTGACAATGTTTGGGACACCAACTTAGAGGTTCCCATCGCTTTAAACACACCTACTAATTAATTACAGAACGTCCTCCTGTCACCACCGACCACTTCATGTTCTTTTTAAAAGTACCGTGTCGAGCAGATTCCAGATTCTCTATTTGATGGCAGTGTCGACTTTCGCGGGACTCCCGGCCGCAAGACGGTGTGGTACATGGATACTGACAACAGCAGATGTGCATTCGTGTATTACAACTGCCCCAGCTCAGACATCCGTGCGTTCCTCCACCGTCACATTTTTGTGATTACGTAACCTCATAATTACAGTACATACATTGAAGTTTTGGCGGCGTGTCAACATCTCACAATACTACACACGACATGGAAATGAGCGCCAACAACCATGATGGTCCACAAGAACGGCAGGGTAATAACATGAATCAACAACAAGTAGTCAGTAGGGAGGTGACACAACAAGCATCTCAGCTTCATGCAGCACAGTTGTCGCAGTTGACCCAGCAGCAGCAGAGAATCGGGGGAGCACCTGTGGCAGCCTACCCAACCGTCGCTCCCCTTCCAAATGGAGGAGCTTACTCAATAATACAACCTCATGGAGCAGTAAACATGGGGCTACCACCGGGGGCACAAATTATAATGGCATATCCTCATCCTAACGTGGCCTATCACTTGACGCCAGCACTTTTGAATGCTCATACTTCTCTGTTCCGGCCCCCGCCTTGCAGCATCCCGAGTATGATTCAACCAACAACAACAACACAACAACAATCGACGATACATCAATATCAACATATTGCTCCAATAGGGATGGTGCCAAAGGTAGCACATTCCACGCCAGACATTGTCCCGCGACCCCCATTGGAGGCAAGGAAAGAGCACCGACCGCAACGACAAAAGCTGTATCGAGACTTTGCCAATGATCCAGAATCCAACCGCCCCCCTAAGAGAGAACGTGCGAGCTCGGATCAAACGTTTCCTATGATACTCTATCGGATACTGTCTAATTCAGAGTGCAAGGACTATATAACGTGGCTTCCTCACGGGAGAGCCTTCAAAATTCACAAACCAAAGGACGTGGAGGAGAATGTACTGCCCCTCTACTTTCGACACGCAAAGCTTGCATCATTCATGAGACAGGTAAGTACACGCGGAGACAGACAGTTGCGGTAGATGTCGATCGTAATCTAAACGCTAGCTAACACACTGTTGCATTCGTTGGCTTGGACGCTACAGGTGAATGGATGGGGATTCAAAAGAATGCCAACAGGGCCAGATCGTCACGCCTACTACCATGAGGTATGATACTACTTTACATCCGTGCCCGATTTACTGGCGTTGCTTAAGCTTAAACTAACCTCACCCAATCGTTGCGTTATAGATGTTCCTGAGAGGCTTTCCATACTTGTGCGCCAAGATGCGAAGACCCATTCACAAGTCCGGGTCGTCTTCACAAGAACCCACGATTCATCCCAACTTTTACGACTCCAAAAAGTTGGTAGCTCTCCCCAACATTACTCAACAAGTCGCGACGCGAGAATCGACCTCGCCGACTAACTTATCCTCAGACAGCGCATGCCGAGATACAGATGGTAGTGGATCTGGGCCTGATCAAGGAGCAGTCATGTTTGGAGGACGCAATCATGGAAACAACGATCGGGGAGCACTGTATCCAGAACAAGAAATGTATGCTATGAGTACCTTGTACAACAGCTGTGGAGGCTCGGATCAGGACTCGAGTCGTCTGGGAGGAAATCTCTATGGGAGCGTTGCGGGGAGTGACGAGAATGGGTTTGACCCATTTGCTACTGGATCGTTGAATCAAGGATTTGGCTCGGAAAATGGCAGCAGTGGTGATGTTGAATGTTCCAACAATCTCTCTCCCCTCATTCACATCGGCGGGAACATCTCAGATGGAACAGGCATTGCTTCGTTTGACCCGTCCGCTGCCTACGCGCCGCGAACGAACCGCTCCTCTGGGTCAGATATTAGTGGTGAGGGAAGAACAACGAGCGACGGCTCATCATTTGGTGCCCGGAAGAGCTCGGAGCCCTCCCAATCTACTTCATCTTCCAATGGTAACTCGTCGGATGGATCTGGGTCTGGATCAATCATACATTTGCTGACAGATACTGCGCTTCGCGCAGCTGCTGCTCTTTCTGGAGGTCATGCTCCAGCTTTTGTCATGGCAGCTGGCTACAACGGTGTAGACAACGCAAGAGATAATATTGGGTCGGATACTGGAAATGAACCAGTCAGTGATGTGTCCTCAGTTTCACGCTGCTGGGCTGCCTTTGGAGGAAGAAGCTCATCCAAGAGGACAAACCGTAAGATGACTAGTGATGCGCGAATTCGCTGTGGAGAAAGAGACTCATCCAAGAGGGCCCGTCGTCAGATGACTAGTGCTGCGTTACTTGTAGCTCGGAAGAACGTCACCCAGGGAGAGAGTTCGGATGGTTCAAGCTCCGATGATCATCATCATCATGGGCGCCGATAAATGAGTAGCAAGGCAGTACCTGCTCTATCCAATGATCTCAGTTTAGTGAGTAATAATTTGCGAGAGTTTAAACGTGTTGAAGCGTTAAATTAGAAAGTTCGGATCTGGACTCATTTAT
>JAVCKV010165780.1:0-17782 GCA_032274145.1 Herpochondria borealis | reverse complement strand
CCGCGTCCCCGGCCCCGTCCCCGGCCCCGTCCCCGTCCCCGTCCTCGTCCCCGTCCCCGTCCCCGTCCCCGTCCCCGTCCCCGTCCCCGTCCTCGTCCTCGTCCCCGTCCTCTTCCCCCTCGCCGTTTCCGACCCTCTCGCCGTTCCCGTCACCGCCGTACTGGCCACCACCTTCGCCGACCCCGTCGCCGTCGCACACACCGCCCCCGTCGCCGCCCTCGCCGCCGCCCTCGCCGCCGCCCTCGCCGCCGCCGCCCTCGCCGCCCCCGTCGTCGTGGCTGTGCCCGTCGCTCTCGCCGTCGCTGCCGCCCTTGCCGTCACTGTCGCCCTCACCCGCGCCCTCGCCCTCACCCGTGCCGGCCCGTTCAAACTCGCGTGCGCCATCAAACTTACCCGCGCTATTACCCCCGCACTCACACTCACACTCACCCCCGCACACAAACTTGCGCGAGCGTTTCGAACCACAGGCCCTGATCGATTCTCCTCTGCCGGCTACAGCTCTACCGCCGGCCTTCGCCCCGCTCCCAACCGCCGCTCCGCCGCTGCCTCCAACCCCGTCCGCCCCGCCGTCGCCACCGCCGTCGCCGGTGCCGGCCTCGCCGCCACAGACTGGGCACCCTGCGCTGGCGGCCCTGGGCTTGACCTCCCCGCTGCCCTCGCCGGTGCCGCCCGCGTCGCCCCGGGCAGCACCAGCGCCACCGCCGTCGCCGGTGCTTGGGAAGAGGCCGCCTTCGCAGCGGCCCGAGCCCGACCACCTGCTGCCGGTAAAGAGGCGCCTCTTGTCGGAAACGACTTTCGAGGCGTACTTCAACGACTTTCCGGGGTACTAGCCCCAACGGAATACTCCCGATAGATGAGTACATCCGTTGGGTATGCCTCGGGGAGGTGATGGGGGGCCCTAAGCGGACCGGGCAGTAGAGGTAGCACTGTTTCCAGTGCGGGGTTTAGTTTTTTTGGTGATAAATGTTTTTTTTTTCTTTTTAGTTCATGTTTTCTTTGACCGCACCATATCGTGTTACTTACATCGTCCGCTGTCCCGTCTCTCTCTCGTCTCTCGTCTCTCGTCTCTCGTCTCTCGTCTCTCGTCTCTCGTCTCTCGTCTCTCGTCTCTCTCTCGCGCGTTCCGCCCGGTCAGCTCGTAGGTCTCGCGCCAGGCTTTTTCGTTCCATCATCCGCGACGCCACAGTGATCAATCTGCAGCAAACGCGCAGGCCACCAGCGCAATTTGCGGCCGCGCTTGGGAGCAGCTCTCTCGTCGCTGCCCGCGTCCTTGTCGGCGTGCACGCCCTTATCGATGTCTGCGCCGCTCGCGTCGCTGCTGCTGCTGCTGTTCGCCTTTCTTGCGTTCTTCCTGTACTCTGTGCTGTCGATGGCGTCGCAATCACCGTCATCAACAAACTGCGCGGAGCTCGAGCACCCACACGCGCGGATCGTGAACGCGATCGAGGAGGCGCGCGTCGCGCAGGAGGTGGAGCGTGCGGCGAACCTATACTCCGGGTCGCGAGTCGGCTTGCTCGCATCATCGCGCTAGACGCTGCGAAGTGTGTCGACGGACTGTGACTCTCTGCGTGCACTGCGCGATGAGGCGCGCGGCCGCCGCCGGGCAGCGCTGCTGTCGGGCGACGGGATCGTGGGGTCTTTTTCCACGTTCACAGATGCTGCTTCTGCGGCGACATGACGCTATTTTCGGCCAGGCAGCCACGACTGTTTTCGCTGTGGATCCGTCGCGGCGTTGCTGCTACGGGCGGGGTGGTGTGTCGCGCTGTTCCACGAGTAGTAGACGGTTACGATGTGGTGCGTGACGTGGTGTCGCACCCACAAGCGCACGTTGGTGTGCATGGACGCACGGTGCGACCGGGTTTTGCTGACGTAGTGGACGTCAGTGGGGCACCTCCCGACGGCGGGGCGGTAGCAGCAGCAGCGGTGCTGCGAGTGGGCCTGCGAGCAGGGCGTGGGTGAACGCGTCGGGCGACAATGGCGGGTTCGTGGTGCACATGGACGAGTGTTTGCGCGACGTATGGCAGGGCTGGGCGACTTGGCGTGCGTACATGGCGGGCGTGGCGACGCGCTGTGGGTGTAAATCGCGATGCGGAGCAGAGCGTCGTCGTCTCCATCGGCGTTGTCGACGTCGTCGACGTCTGCACGCGTCGTGCTCGCGCGGTACCTGAGGTTTGGAAGCAGGGAAGCAGGGAAGCAAAGAAGTGGCGGCGAAGCGGCGACACGGACAGCGGGAGGGAAGGGCGGAGGTGCGCGAGGTGGCGCGGGCGGCTGGTGAGACCGGGTACCCGTTGGTGGCGTGTATCAACGAGGCGGCGGAACAGACGGGTGTGCTCGTGGACGCGCGGGCGCGGGTCGGAGAGGGCGTGCTGCGGAGCATTAGGATGGGCGAGTGCGTGGACCGGGCGGATAAGGGGATGCGACGAGACTACGAGGCGTAGTGGGACGTTGCTCAGCGGCACTACCTGTAGTGGGACGGGGAGTAATAGCGATGAGAACAGCCTTTGCGGTGATCGCTTAGGCGGGAGGCTGCACAACATGCGTTTCGCGGAGCGGATCGACTGCAGCTGGCCCGCGTGCAGGGCATGAGGAGATGCTCAACGTGCAGATCCTTGTGGCCCCGCTTCCCGATCGGCCGTGGTGCTGCCTACATTTTGCGAAGCCTTGTTGGTTTCCTACGCGCTGGCGGCACGGAAAGCGCGGCCGTTCTTCTTATCCGGTGTCTACACTGCTGTCGGCGTGCTACGTTTGGCCCCGACTCCTCAATGCTGTACTTCCTCGAAATTGTGTTGACGTTAGGTGATGCGTTGCGTGTTTTTTTTGAGTTGGACATGACGGTGTTGGACCAGGGCATGATGTGGGCGACGGCGCTGAACAGCTCCACGAGCTACGAATTCAGATAGGAACTGGCCACTACTTCGTGCGTTCTATATTGGTTTTGGTCGATGACAGAAGAGTGTACAGTACGATGGTACCGACGCATGGTCTGCAGGTGGGTACTTAACCACCCTGATTTTGCAGTAGGACACCTTCCTCTCCGGAGGTACGATAAAACAGAAAGACAAGTACAGAGATGAAAGCGCCCTTTGCTGCGCCGTAGTGGTCTGCTCTTGCACTTTCTTTACAATCCTCCTTCTACCGTCCTTCACCTACCTTCCTCATATCCAGTCTCCTACGAACCATTCTCCTACTAACGTCCTTTATCCCCTCCTATTCCAGCCTTCTACCTGACCTGTGGGTTCAAAAGTGAGGTTATCTCACTAGCCGCAGAGCGCACTCTCTCCCGGCTGTCACGACACTCACACTATCACCTGGCTCGCCTCGGAGGTTGTGGAAGCACAGAAGCCGCTGATCGATATTGTACAGTATCGATACTGTAGATTATCGGTAACTTACCATACAGTATCGACACGTGTTGAATTGCATTCAATTGGAGCATCTTATCTACCTTACGAGACGCTCCAATGAGCTTGCATCTCATGCACAGCCTGTGCAGAGCAAAAGATGACCTCTGGTCTCCGTCTGCGGTACTTGTCCACGACAGTAATGGCCTGGTACAGTACCACGGTATGATACAGTACATATATATGATACACTAGGTCTCCAACTCAAATGCCCGACATTGAATACACCCAGTTACGTCTAATAAGGTAGCGACAGAATAGTGTAACAAGGAAAATAGTGTAAGTTAATTTGAATTTTGTAGGGCTAAATGTCGGGCGTTAGTATAGGCCTTACGACACCACCCACCTGGGTGGTCACAGATACAGCAGGTCCCTGCTGTCGGAATATTATCCGCGCCCAGCCAATCCAAGCTGGGTAGCACCGTGGAGCAGGCGGGCTCGTAGACCCCTACCGTTTACGTCAGGTCCGTATGGGGTTATACAGCGACACCTACGCGAAGCGCGCGTCCAATAAGGGCGCGAAGCAAGCAGGCCACCTAGCGCGTCACTAATGTCTCGCGCAACCACTCTTTCTGGTGCACCCTACCCCCGGTTTGGGAAGCTTCAAGTGCGCATGTTACCGTCTCGAGCCAGGCGGTAGGGCCGCAAAGCGAGACCATACTTAACCCCTGCTGCTCGGCGGTCCTGCAGTTTAACAGAGGAAGACACTATGTAATACAGTGGTCTGCCGGGCTACTGTACTTCCTTCTAGTCTGGTGAGTCGAACCTTGCTGGATGGATCGCAGCTAGTGACATGTGCAGTATAGATCTAGTTCACGTGTTTACTCCCTGGTGTCACCGGCTGTAGTCCACGAGGCATGACCAGTGGATGGGATTAGCTCCCCCTCTGTACCTTGACTACTAAAGTCGACTGTAAACACTCTTAGCTCCGCTTGGGTAGTGTGTGCCATCTATTGTGTGTTTTTATTACAGTATTAGATTCTTACAGTGGTAGAAGTTTTGAAGCTGGAGAGTCTTATACAAATAGGGCAACTACTTGACCCTTCTGCATATAGGGGCATCAGATCTTCCCGGATCTAATGTGCGAGTCTCCCACGCCAGTATCTCGGGTTACGCAGAGTGAGCTACAACATGAGTCCGTTAGGTTTAATCGCATGACTCCTTCAGCCACTATAAAACACACTACACTACCCACAGAAAACTCTGAGCCCTTGGGCCCCTAAAGAACCCATTTCTCTCTCACTCACTCCCAGTCCCTCTATTCCTTGCTTTCCTTCTCCTCCCTGGTATAAATTACGCGCCTAACCTCAGCGGACACGCACTGTCGGCTTTCAGTAAAGCACATAATGATTGAAAGATTGTAACGTCCATAAAATTAGAGCAGAAAGATCTCCTAAAGATGATGCATTATATGGTGTTATGCTGCTTAAATTAAATTGCGTAAAAGATATGAATTTTACGCGAATGAAAGAAGTGTTAACATTTAATAATTGCAAGAGGTATTTTCTAAGAATACGTCTCGCCATTTTAAATGCCGGTTTTTGAAAATACGGTCTTATTTAAAAAGTATACCGCTTTTTAAAAACCGGCACAACGGTTCAATAGTTGAAAATATCCAAATGGTTTGAATTATTATACCGTTGCGCCCTATCTTACGTACGAATAAAAATTATTTTATTCGTAGGTTTGTTTTCATTCAAAACAAAGCAAGTTCGTCGCCATATCTTTCTGCTTCTTCGCCGCCCTCTCTTTTACGCTTTGCCTGAGCTTCTTGCTTCCGTATAGAAACATAACTTGCGTTCCGACGCAACAGTATCAATCTATGCCGAAACGACCGATTGTTCCGGATCATCAATTGTTGCGGCGTTTGAGCGAAGCCAGAAACTCCGGGAGGAGAGAAATTCGAGTGCCGGTGGGGATAAAGAAAATCATGACCGGTGTGAAAATTCAACATAGCATGCTAGGATCCTTCAATCGAGTGATGCTGTTATTGGGTACGGAAGAAACGCGACTAAAGACCCAGAATACCGCCACAGTCTCCAACATGTACTGCCAATTCTCTCCAAAATGGCAATCTTACCATGGATAAGGGAGATCGCAGCAAAGGAGGGGAAGATGAAATGGCATCGAAAGCGGTTCGTATGTTCCCACAGTACTTTACCGGTACCTATAACGCGAAAATAGTACGTGTAATGCGCCTACGGTCTTCCCGAGCACAGTTTGAGGATGAAAATGGACGATTACTGAAAAGAGGAAGTTCCTCCATGGTGAAACGTGTCACAAAAACAGGTGTCAATAAATATATTGTTACAGAACGTCCTGGATGAGGAAGATAAAGGGCCCTTTGGGTAGAGGCGTTGAAAATTGATACTGTATCGGAGTTTGACAGCCTTCGAAATTTGGGGGTTAATTTCAATCATAAGTCTCTTCGAATGTTAGCCCTTTATGTTCTTCGAAACTCTGATTCTGTGGAGTACAGTGCGCATTTGCCAGATGAGAAGTATGGCCTACAGCTTCAAGAAAAAATAGACGCTGGATGGGTGCAAACGTTTGCCGAGCGGTTCCGTATTGTCAGCCGCGCTCATACAGAGAAGCATATCCTGTCTCTATTGAAAATGAAGGAACTCGGAGTACACGTGGCACACCACATCGGATGTATTTATCGTTTTCTTTCAAATGGAGAGGTTGATGAGAACGACGTAGGGAACGCGGACGAAACAAAAAATATCAACATGGACAATGGTCGAATTCTAGGTTTTTCCGCTGACCTTGAAGTTAATATGCAGAGGTCGTTCGGGTGGTGAGGTTGTGAAGATGGTTGTTAGTCTTTACGGTGGACGAGATGCACGAATTGCACCACTATTTATGGTGTTCAAAAATAGGGATCGCAGCTATCCGATTAGGGGAACGCCGGACAACGTACCTGGCGTTGCGTATCTGACTGGACCCAAGGGGTGGATGGACACAACTGTAATGCCGCAGTGGATATCCGAACCCCGTGTTATTTGGGCATTACCAAACAACCGCCTTCGCATCCTCTACTTCGAAAATTGCAGTGTCCACAACCGTACAACCGATATGGAGAGTGCTTTGAACAGTATCAATACCAGTGTCCACTATTTTCCTCCCAATAAAACTCATCTGATTCAGCGGTGAGATTCAATTTTTATATAGAAGGTTGAGGCCGTTTTGAATCGCCGCTGGGAGGAGCAAATAGTTTGAGATGATAAAAAATAACCAGTGAAAGTATTCCTCTGGGTTCATCAAGAATCCTGAAAAGCAATTATTTTTGAAGCTGGCGGCTAGTTCTGTTAATGAGGTCAATAGATAGCGCGACGAACATGGCATTAGCTATGCTCTTCAGTCCATGATAATTACTGGTATGGCTCTGAATAAAAATGGACTGTGGCAGGTTGAGCAGCTCACTACTGAGCTTCAACGAATTGTTAAGGAGAACAGGGACGCTTTTTAATGACAATTCAGAATCCCCTGTAAGATCTCACACTGCTAATGATGACATTCCGATAAGCTTGAATGCTGCAATTTGTTCTGATAGTTAGTGCGCTTCATAATCACCGTTTAACTTTGTAGATAGTCAAAGATGAGCCTTTCTTCTCGTGGAGAATGTGTGTTAATAATTTTGATAAAAGATGGTTGTAAAACTGACACTATTTCAGTGACGGGTTAGATAGTGTAATAATGATCCTAAAGAAGATTAAACTATATTTATGTAAATTTAAGTTGACATCCATTTCTTCAACAGTGTAAATGACATTCTTAGATTCAACTGGGTGTACACAATGCAAGGAGTCTCGGAGCTGAACAAGTTGTCAACCTTGCTTCTAATCGTGCATCGCATTACTCCGTAGTTTTTTCGCAGCAAAAGGGCTAGTTGGATGCGGTTGTACGAACAGCTACAGGCCACTGGCTCGGAGGCGTCATGGGTACGTGTGATATTGGATGAGGCAATTAGGTATGCCAAGAGACCGTGGCTACGGTCATTAAAGTCGTGCTCTATCAGCTTACTTCATCCGCCTCTGGCGAAAACTTTTCTCGGGGTACATGCACGACACGTACATTTCCGAAATGAGGGAGGCCTTTTACCTTTCGGTTCGTTGACTGAAGCTGGTGTTAGGATAGTAGTTTCCGCCGTTCTCCGCGAGAAAAGAGCCCCGATATCACTTGTGTAGTATAATAAATTCTATCTGACCGATGTTGTTGAGACGGACAGGTAGCTCTAAGGGACTAATGTAATTTAAAGAATATAATTCCAAAACCAAGGAATAGTTCCCCAATTCATTCCTTGGGGCATATTATCCCGTATCATGACTCTTACCAAGCTACTGTACACGGTGGCTGGCTTAGAACAGTTAGGAATGATAGGCATTATAGTTACGTCTCTATATATATTGTGTAACCCTATAATAATAGTGTTGCTATATGTATGGAACAGTAGCATATGCTACACGTGTGCCGTCACGCGCTATAGTATTAATGCGCTTATTCGTGTCTCATCCCGACCTTTCAATAGATTCAAAACTAATTCGGAGCTCTTTTCCCCGCTCGAGACTAGGGCCGCGTTTCGGCTCTCCCGGCCCGACTCCCTTCAGCGCCCCGTTTTTGTCTCTTAGGTGCAAATCCGGACCCCCATAAGTCCTTAACGTGTGCGCATGTTACCTGCCAGTCTCGGTACAGTCGCCAGCGATTGCGACCGCGTACCTTCTCCTTGCTTAGCTAGCCTAGCGCAGCGTCTCAAATTCCCCCATTAATGTCCGTTTCTCTTGCCCTAGTGCATCGAGTGCCATGCGCCGCATCTAAAATCTCCGTCCCCAACCCCCTCTGTCGCCAGCGATTGCAAATATTCCCTCTAACCACGGCCTGTGTCTCGCGTGCCAAGAGCTGCGTCCCAAATCCATTTCTGTCTCACAAATCGTGCGCACGTCGTGATCCGTCTATGTCCTTTGTTGCTAGCGAGAGCGAATCACGTTTAATCCCGCCCCTCTACTTCCGCAACCCAAGCGCCGCGGCCCGCATCTACTCTTCCTTCCCGTCTCCGACGTCATTGAAAATGGCATCCCTTGTAACCGGTCGCCGGCGAGCAAGACCACCCTTCTCTCTTCCACCATCGTACCTCCCGTCTCAGAACCAAAGAGTGTGCTGTCTCCTGTGTTACCTCAAAGAGCCCCTGGTGCTCTCAATAATCCCAATACAGCCCTCAACGTACCCTTAAAATGTATCGATTAACCCGTACCTTCCGTAGGTACAGCCCTAGAAGCCAATCCAGGCTCCTTTCCTTTAAAATGTTACCTTATCGAACTGCAGTGTTCTCGTAGCACTATTCTTGTAGACACATTCCTGTGTTGGGTTGTGCGATACGACAAATAGCATGAGCACTGTTGGCGACGCACTCGAAGGAGGGGCCGATGTAAATTCGATCGTGTGCTCGTCCAAAAGTTCAGTTGTTGTCTGTGGGAACAAGGATGGTGATTTTGAACAGTGGGACGCAACAAATGGAGACATTCTGTCCCCTTTTTCGTACCATGACGCACGTGTGACGCAAAGAGCCATGACGGCAGGTGGGTTTATCCGCCTCTGATGATCTCTATGTTCGTATCTCGGACACAGCGAATAGTAACGAATCGTCGCTTTGATATTACGGATACTCCTTGAAAGCGACAAGTGTATGAATCATTGCCGAAGGAGACCTGGTCATATACAGTGTTGCAAACAGTACTGTACATCCGCGGGATGTAGCACTTGTTTTTCCTATGTAAGAGCTATTTAAGGGACAATTAAAGTGGGATGGAAAAGCTGCAGTTCCTATGGGTCCAGACCGAAAGAGAATCATTTCAGCCTCGTTTGATTAGTCCGTCTTCGTCTGAAACGCGGACCAGCGAAAAGAGGAGTTTGCCATCTGACAGGCCTTAACATCAAGTATTTGGCTTTTGAACATAATACTAGCGGTAGCTAAGACTTCGATAGGTGGCCAGCTGGCTCCGATACACTGTGGAGTTTCTCGAGCCGGGAAGTCTCCAAATTCTTCAACGGCCATTCTTTTGCCGTGCAGCAGCCTTGCGTTCAGCAGGAAAATCTCGTCAGCCTCTGAGGATCGGACCATTCGCGTCCAAGAGGCGAGGCGGGACTCTCCCACTTTGTACTTTACAAATTTATCCGAGACAGGTTTGCGACATGAAAATCAGTCGTGGAGGCCGGATTGTAATTATCGGGTTGGATCACATTGTGTGCGTATTAAACGTAAAGAGTGCAGAAGAAATCTGCATATCTCTCCAACGTCATGAATTGACCTTCAGAAGTGCAGCGGTTAGTGCAGATGGGCAGAACGATTTTTCAGGGGCCTCGGATAACCTCATTGGCGTTTGGGATATGTCATGGGATCAAGGAGTCCCCAAAATGTTGACGGTAGAAAAATATTGTGTTTTAAGCGTGTCCATCACGTCCGATAGCACACGGTTAGAATATGACTCACGGGACAGAACAGTCTGTGTCTAGGATGTGAAGGAAGAGAAATAATTCCCTAATTTTATATAAAGCAACCGTGTGACGAATGTCTGGACTCTCGCGACAATGGAGAAGTCGTTGTCTCATGCCTCGCAAACCACTACTTTCGTTTCTAGAATGTGATATCCGGCCATTTCGAAACGGAGCAATACTGACCGGAAGGCGAGGGACGGAGGAGAGTGTTTCATGAATTATTCGAGATTGAAAGGAGGGATTGTAGTAGAACAGGGTCTGACTACGTATGAAAAGAAGTCCAAAATCTGGTGTTCTAGGTCGTTTACCTGAAGACTACTAGATTCTATAGGAATACCCACTACAGTAGCCTAGCGGATAGAATTAATAGCTCAAAAGCTAACAAACGGCGACTGAGGAGTCATTTGTACAGAGTTTTGAAGCCTGTGAGACAGCTCTGACGGGACTGTAGAACGGGACAGTGGAGACCGGGGCCGAGGGAGAAGATGTGCACGATGGGCGCTGAAAAGGGGGCGATATAGACGAGGGTGCGAACGACGGTCTCTAAAAGGGGGACAGGTGGATCAAGACGGGCTCTGAAGGGGAAGGAGGAGCAAGACGGGCGCAGAAAGAGGGACAGGTTAAGAACGACGGTCTCAGAAGGGGACGGGGGAGCACGACGGGCTCAAAGGGGAACAACTGGAGTCACCAGAACAAACTTACTAGATGATATTAGTTGGGGAACGGGGAGTTGCAACGGACGCACGGCGCTGCAGCTTGCGGAACGAAGAGAGGAAGGTAAGTTATAATTTATTTTGCGCTCGCGTAGTGAGCCAGAGCGCGGCTTATATAGGGAAAAAAAACTACACTTGTCTCAGAGTGACCAACTTAGAGCACTAAACAATGGCCTACATACATGGCAGTAACTGGTAAACATATAATTCGCTCACATACTAAAACTGGTTTGATAAGAATTGATTCTACTACAGGGATCAAGCTGCGGGTTCTTTTTCTTCGCGAAGGACGTTGAAGGCGGGAATGTCGTAAATAAGTTGGTCATGAAACGGTGAACACGCGCAAACGATGGCAGTATGTAGTAGAACAAGTCTAGCTACTTATAAAAATAAGTTCTAAAACCTGGGGTTCTAGCTGTTTTGTGTGAAGACTTCTAGAGTCTGTGTGATTACTCTCTACTGTACTGTAGAGGTTAGGTTTGATAGCTCGAAAGGTAGTGAAAGACGACTGAGGAGTCGGTATACCAGGGTTGTAAAGCCTGTAGGACAGCTCGGTCGGGGCGGTAGCAAAGGGCGGTACCAAAGGAAAGTAGCGAAGGGGCCGAGGGCAAGGGACGCGCACGACGGGCGCGAGAAAGGGGCGCAAGGATGGGTGCGAACGGCGGTCGCTAAAAAGGAACGGGGGAGCACGACGGGCTCAGAAGGACGGTGGCACACGACGGGCGCAGAAGGAGGACGAGGGGGAGAACGACGGTCTCACACGGAACAACAGTAGTCGCCATAGCACACTTACTAAATGCTCTGGGACGGGGAAGGGGGGAGTTCAACGGACGCACGATGCTGCAGCTCGCGGAACGAAGAGAGGAAGGTAAGTTGTCTTTTAATGTGCGCTCGCGTAGGGATACCGAACGCGGCTTATATAGTAAAACAAATAAACTACACGTGTCTCCGGATGACTACCTTAGGGCATACTATATGGTACATACATGTGGTGAGGGAACACCACATATATTGTACCCATATACTATTAAGTAGATATGAATCAATTTATTCTACTACACAGTATTTGAAGAATCTGTCCATACATTTGGGATTTCTTCGGGCAAGCATAATCTGGTCATTTCTCTTCGACACCGTTTTCTCGTGGTCCTCCAAGTGGAGAGGTAATTGATACATTTTTTCAAATGTGGCTTGGGCGTTAAGAGAATTTCATAACCCCACAGGCATGGACTGGTATGTTCCTCGCACGTTACCAACCTGGTTCATGTTTATCACGTATTCTCGAATTAAGCATTTATTTCATTACTTAAATCTTTGCGCGAGTGCAAATAGGCTTTCACCCGGAAAACTACTACGGCCGGTACTGTCAATACTGGAGCTTTTTTCCTTACAATCACGGGATTCGATATCCTCGTGATGAAATTTTATCCCAATACTTCCTGCTGTAAAACACCCCCCGAAATGGACCGCAGGAGGGTTTTTCGTTTTATGTACCTACAAATAATGCAACACGCGGTAAACACCCCCTATGTCTACACGGGAAGAATTAAAAGCCATGTCCCAATAAGGGATGAATTACGCCGTCTAATAAATTTCGTCCGCTCTCCCCGAGATACAGCCTCCCAATCCGGCCAATAATAATTACAAGAGATTTTAGCAATCTCCACTGTAGTGAAGCACTATGAAAGCTTCCGATGGCAACGAGTGGCGAGTTCCGATTGAATTAAAACCAAACCTTCCCGAAGATCGGCCGGGAAGGAAACAGCATCTTTGTACCCTATCTTGTGCCTTTGCCAACTTTCCTTCCCGTTAATAGCACCTTGCCTAATTGTTCAATCTACCGATCCCTTCTATCACCATTTTTTCAGCCACTCTATGTTTGTCGAATCTGCGGCTCAGAGTTTTTCTACGTGCGACGATCACACCACCGACGCCAACAGAGACAACAAGACAGTTCAATCAAGTTGAATAAAGATCAGTCATTGGCCAATTAAATAATTAGATAAGCTTGGCTGTAGTATGTGTAGGCTTTCAGCTTGGAAGGAAACGTGTCGTGTCATAAAAGCGAAATGACGAGATAACTAGGCAGAAGCTTGAGATTTTTGGCCAAGGAATTTATCAGTAAACATAATAAAAGTAATTATAGGTTTGCACAAGAAATTAATGTTCATTTTGTGTTTATCACTATAACAAAATATATAGAATTCAGTTCAATCCCCCATAACACGTCTCTTCCTTGAATCTTCAAATAAGACTCGGGTTCAGGCATTTATCACTGAAATAAAGGCGACAAAATCGTAAATTCAACGACCTTATGGATAACACGTTAAAATTGCATTGTTCCCAAACTTTATTTTTAACTTCCAAACATTTTTCGCCACAATCTCTGCGACAAGATTTCTATTTAATTTAAAACTCCCTGATAAATGTTACCATCTTATATCCTCCGAAAAGTTTCGTTTAAATTAAACACTCTTGTTAGGCAGAGTGCCTACGACTTTTCAAGTTTCGAAAAGAGGATATCGGACGTGTAGCGAGCGCCATGGGGATATCTGACGATAGTTGGAAACCCCGCAGAAACAGGCATGGAACAGACACAATAACCAGAACTAGTATAATTCTACATCAGTTGGCCTCGAATGTAGGATGGGCGGATACGGAGAAATTATTTTGGTAAGCATGTTACCCATCTATCTGAGATACTCTTGGAGGTTTTTGAGCTTTTTTTATGTGTGCGTGGTGCCCTTGTCCGTGGGAAGCTCAAAAAGGAGTAACTGATAAGACGGGTACAAGCATACGCGAAAGGGGTACATAAAAAGACTAGCGCTATGAAAACTTGCGCTGAATTTATTAATTGGACAGTTACTGCAATTATCCACCCGAGTGTTGGGAATCTGGAGCAACCGCTCGGGTACAGTGGGAAAAAAATCAAGTAATCCCTAAAGTATCAAGTGGTCAATTCCCTGGATAGCCGCATTATAAATTCGCATGGTCCTTTTGAGGAGAAGAGTCTGGAAGGCTTCGAGCGGTATTAAGGACTCGCTGGATGATTGGATGGAGTTCAGTGGGAATCGTTACTGCAGCTACGTGTACTCAGGGTAAATGCGACTGTAGTACCTGGAGGTTCCTCATCAGGGTAGAAATTTAAATAGCTAGCAGCGAGCGTTTAAAAAGTCGATGTGAGGGGGACTGATCACGGTTGAGTGGGTGTTTAAGGAATTCAACGAAAACTTCCAAATGCTTGATATGAAGAAGCAGAATAACGATCTGCAAACACCAGTCTATTCATTTTTCGTCCTTGAAAAGTTCCGAAACAAAGTAAGGAACTGTCTTTTTCAGAAACCAATCGCTGGGAACGTTCTCTGCAGCCTACCCCATTTCGAAAAGTGCTTAGCTGGGGGAATCGGGGAAGAGAAGAAATAAATTTAATGCAAGAGATTGGACAGCCACCTAGCTCGGAATAATCCCGAGGAGCGAGGGAAAAGTCCTCGGAGTGCGAGACACAAGATTTCATGTGGACTTCGTTCACAAGAACTTAGATGCACAAAGGGGCTACATCCACAGCCCTGCAGGAGAGCTAAGCGATTTTAAGAGGGCGGAACGTTAATTTACGTAGTCACAGTGTGGCAGCGCGCGGGAAACCCTACTATTTGACCAGTTCAATCAAGAGCGGCATGTTAGTGCGTTCAAACACTGCGTCGTTCTCGCGTTCCTTCCTGTGCTCCTCGCAGTATAGTTAGTACCTCCCTTTTTTCATTTCCGTCCGCTCACGGTCTACTGCGATACGGGCCATGTAAGCATCATCTAAGAACTACCAAACAGTTCCATCTCTCCACCTCCAGAACCACGAAAAAACGCTCCGACTTCGTCCTTTTGCATGGGGACGGATCCTGGTCATTGGTATCCACCGCGCGCTTTGTGGCAATCAAAACCAACTTTCGACAGGCTTGATCCGTCTCTACATCTTTTTTCTTCTCCTCAGCCTTCTCCGCATCACTCCTCTAGTCCTTAAAGTCGCGGGACTCCCGCATCGTGCTAAGAAACTACACTGTTTCTCTGATCTTCCCACCGACTCCCAACGCGCGTTCATTCCAGCTTTTAGCTCGAGCATGCACATCTTGCAGACGCTTGTAACTGTCTTGGACGGATTTAAATTGTCTGCTTTTCCGTCATCCGCTCGTTCTCTTTGGCCCGTGCAAAGGGCTTTGATTTATCCAAACCCAGCTATATGAGCACTTTTAGCTGCAACTTCTCTCACCAAGATGATGTCTTCTTCATCGGTAAATTTTCAGGACCGCACGCGAGGGCTGCGCGCATAGATTGTATAACTTTAGGCAAGCGAGATGGTTTGCTGCTGAGGAGCGAGGAGTAATTATAGCAGAGAAGGAGAGATTTCCGCTGTCGAAGTGTTGGCAGCGGGCACGCATTCAGTGGTATCTGGGGGTTGCGGAGGAGCACTGGGAGCTCTTTGCGTTTTGGTAGAGACGTTCGTATTTTTGCGTGAGGTTTCGAGGAAGGCGCACTGACAGGGTACGATCCGGCCTCGCCCGGATTTTGTTTTTTCCCATTTACCCTCACGTGTTTTCACCAACAGGCCACTTTTCAGCATGTTTCACCACATCCCTTATCAGAATTCTGATAAGCTCTAACGACTGTAATTATTTTGGGCTGTAGAATTGATTTTTATCACGAACCTTTTCGGGCGTAAGTTCTCTATTGTATAAAATTGATATTTTTAATACAGCGATTGAATTTAATACAAAATTTCCAGTTAAAAGGACTATGAGCTAATACTGAATTCAATTTTCAAGCTCCATATTCATTGTTTCGGCTCTATTTCCTTGTCAAAAGTTTTTGTCACCACAGTTCATGTAGTTTTCGAGAGAATTGGCACCAGAATCAAAACAACAGATTTTATTAGTATAAGAACGAATGCATGCCACGCGGTAGCTAACAAACTGCTACTCTAGGAGACACGGTGTTGAGTCGTTTAAAAGGTGCTTAGTAGTGTCTCTGTGTCAAACGTGCTTGTGGCTGTTAATTTTGAATCAACTAAGATTCAGAGGGAGGTAAATAATGCCAATCGAGGCAACGGGCAATAAAACAATTGAAGAGAGGATCGCGTAGAGATTAGTTTGTTTCGTTGTTAAGTTAGAGATTTAGAACAGTAGAAAAAGAGGAAAGACAAGGCACGAGAGCTGACTATTCACCTCTACGCTTGGTGTATCGAATCTTCCGGCTGCTTGACGCAGAAGCCTTCCTTTAATATGCTAAGAAGGCATCCTGTACCTACCTTAGCATACTGTGGTCAGAGCTAACTAGAGTTCCAGAAAGGAAGCATAGATGTGGACGTGAAGTATCAGTCGCAGAAGTAGGAATGCACAAAGTCTTTTATGTGCTCTGTAGAGAAAATTGGTACCAGAATGGCGAGTAATGTGGGCTTAAAGCCAAACATATGGCAAAGGATGGATAAAAGAAAGCGAAAAAGAGCATATGCAGTGGAGATGAAGGTACCCTCGGATCAGCGTTAAAGTAGAAAAAGTGTGTAAGCAAGTGCCTTGCTTTAACAGAAGCGACGTTCGCGCCTACAGAGGTATTGGCTAGTTGAGAGCATAATGTGGCAAGTTTTGACTGACTGACTAAATGCAAGGACAGTAAAGGCATCTTTCCTCGTGTTCAATTTTCCCGGCATGGCGGCACATCAAATTATTTATAGCGGAACTGTTCGATTTTATGGTTCACCGGCCGGGCAAAACTGTAATAGTCGAACTCCATACCGATAAAACCGTCGGCATAGTTAATTTTAAACCGATAATTTTAGCGGTATGCCGAGCATTTTTAGCGGTATGGAGTGACGGTGGAAGCCAATGAACATGCACGTCGTTTCAGGCCTTTGTCTTCGTGGAACTCATTTTACACAAATCTATACAGGAAGACTTTGATTCATGCAGTGGCTGCCTGCATGTAGGCACAAAAATACATCTCGAGTTGATACCGCAGACGTAAAGTCGTCTTTGCAACCATTAGTGGCCATTGTTGGTTTGAAAGGGGTGGTGCAGAGTTTGAATGGATGAAATGGCTTGGATAATTCGAGAAACTACTGTGCTAGGGCATCAGTTTGTGACACCCGGTGCAGTACCTGGGTAATATGGCGGTATGGCATTTTACCGAGACGGTCCGGAACCAATTAAATTGCATACAATTTATGGCGTTAAAGAGCTATGCCGCGCAACGAGTAAAGAACCCGTTGGTAAACTAAATATTGTTGCATTTGACATGTGCACAATTTTTGGAAAGTAAAGAGTTGTTTCTAAACGTTTCTCTATCAAAAATATTGGAAATATGAATTTCAATAACAGGAGTGGATATCGCCTCAATGGCATCAGTAATTGCAACCGATGTGTGGGTGTAACCTCCAGCATTAATCAATACTCCCTCTAAATTCTCTTTGTCAGCTTGGTGCAATCTATCTATTATTTCACCCTCAATATTGGATTGAAATACCTCAAAGTTGTACCGTGAGAATAAAGATGTAAAATATTCAGCCAAGGATTGTGTACCGTAGACTTCGGTTTTGCGTTCCCCAACTAAATTTAAGTTTGGACCGTTAATAATTAATGCTTTCAAATTGAATTTGTTTCTTGTAAAATCAAATATCCATATTCTTTGCGTCTGTTGCAAAAATTACGCTTACATACTTGGCATAAAATCGTGTTTAGCCCTGTTTTTCGTCTAAATAATTTATCTTTGTCTCTTATTTGAGAATTAACAACACAAATGGATAAAAATACCGTCATAGGAATAGTTTTAATAATAGGAATATTATTCACTTTCCAATATTTAAATAAGCCTTCTGAAGAACAACTTGAGGCAGAAAGACAGAAGATTGAGAATTACAACGATAGCATAAAAGCTCTTGAAATTAATACTGAGTTAGTTGAAAATTCTGCTCTTGCAAACGATACTGCTATTGTTGAATTATCTTCAGCTCAAGTTGCATTAAGAGATTCAAATGCTCAATTGCAAATGGCATCTAGATTTGGTGTTTTTGCTGCTGCCGCAGTGGGTAAAGAAAATAACTTTGTAATTGAAAATGAGAATCTTAAACTTACTTTATCAAGTAAAGGAGGTAAAATTATTAAAGCTGAGCTTAAAAAATATCAGACGTACAAAAAT
>JAVCKV010165669.1:0-17784 GCA_032274145.1 Herpochondria borealis | reverse complement strand
AACTGGCTTCAACTGAAGCCAGGTTGGAGTCTCTATCTTATCTTTATCGGTAGATGGCCGGCCGTATAGTAATAATTTTAGTAACCGTCCTAGGCCGCGTACAGCGGTGTCTCATGCTGAAGAGACACCTGAAATGCCACATGAGACGGAGAGCCCACACGAGGCTGACTCTCCGTTTGTAGATAACCGTACTGCTACGGCGTCTCACTCTACAATTGAAGCTTCGGGTTTCAATATAACTACGTCCGTACGGGATACCACTGTTACGCACGTTTGAGGACTACTTATCAGACCCGGTATGTTTACTTTCTCCTTTTAATTATAAGGTAGACGCTTCAATAGGCAGTAACTCTAATAAACGTCCTCCATATCTATGTGTATTTTATAAATGATCAGGTCCTACTATAGTCCGCAAAGATATATTATCACAAGAAGTTTTAAATATTCTTCAAACAAAAAAAGATACGGGGGACCAACTTAAGTCCACAGTCCGATACATTCTAATATGCTCAATATGTTCCCGGGGTGATGGTACAAAATTACCATATTAAAAATAATTTGCCTCCTCTTGCAAATTCCTTGTGGAGGTAATTTGCGCTTAAATAGGGGGTAGTATTCCCTTTATACTGTTTTATACATGTATAAGTACATTACTATGTTTCAAAAATACTCTAACGATTATTCTAAACCATAATCGGTAAGTCTTACTAAGGAGTTCATGTGATATTTATTAATTAATTCAATAATTAGTTCCTAAATATTCTATGCAACACCCGTAAAAATAACGGCACAGTTTTGAACCCCTTCCGTCTCAAGGAAAGCATTTATGTTTTTTAACGATAAAAGCTTTGTCAAAAATAGCTGCTATGTGCAGAATGACACTTAAGCATGTAACACTACTATGCAGCAGTCACTAACTTCATAGGGATGTTAGAAATCACTCTCAGTCTCATAGACCTCCGGGTTTTTGGCGACATAATCCGGGTTATCGGTATCCTTCTCTAAAGATGTCCTTTCCTTCAATATATCATGCTTAATCGTCAGAGTAATACGAGGGGCCGTCCCGCTTGCCTTGGGAGCGGTCCCCTCGTCATCACTATCCACATTCAGATAGATGACAAGGATAGCCGCAGGATCAGCAGCGGTCTCGCGAGCTGTATAACTACTAAATACAGCGGAACTTACTGTAGAAAGCTGCCCAGATCTACACCTAGATCTCAACAAAGCAGGGTAGGCCCTATTCGGAAATTCCAAGGGCCTGCCTACATCAACCTGCGCCGCCGCAGCAACAGCAGCAGCGGGCTTCATAGTGGCGAAAATCGCCGGAGAGACAATTTGTATCAGAGTAGTTTCAGCCACTATAGCACTGGGTACCTCTACGTCGTCCATCTCCTCGCCGCGGAGCAAAAGTTGTCGGGAACTGGGGATGGGAGCGTTGACCACAGAGGCAGCCGTCGCATTTTTGCGGCCAGCCCCTTTAGTTGACGACGACCCCACCTGGGCCGTCTCAATGATGCAGTCGACCTCTATCGGGGCCTCACCACCACCAGCCGCCTTAGACGTTACCGCAGCAGCCAAGGTGCGGCTGTAATCAACTCGCGAAGAGCGAAAGGACGTCCCACGATGAGGGACTATCCTACGCTCTACGACGCGATCTACCCAATCAACGTTCGCGTTGTCTGCACTTGCCCCCGTCTCAAGACTACGGGAGCGGAGCATAGTATCACGACCGGCGAACCCAGTCCTGACTTTCTCACCGGTGTGATACGCAGGACTGAGTCCACAAAAGAAGCCCGTCCAGCACGTCTCGGTAGGCATCCCATTCGTGTACAAGTATAAGCGAGGACCGTCGTTATCGATGTTCTCGGTTAGGGCGCCGTGGTCTTCGCGGGGAATGAAGAATTCCTCAGCGGCGATCACCGTCCACGTCTCAGGGTTGAACTGGAAAACGTCGCATAACCTGAAAACGGGGGTCCTGTTCGTTCTGTCCCGCTTTTAGTAGCGTAACTCTGACAGACAGCGCAACCACCTCATCTCGTCTAATGTACGCAGTAGTTTGCGCAGATCGCCGACAACCATTCCGCCTCAGTCGGCGAGTGCGAAAACAACACCCACCTTGTGGATTTAGTCCCTCAACAGTTCTTGGATCCAGTAGAAGCGCCCCGCGCGGGCCTAAATGAGGAGTTCTTTGCATAGCTCCACGCGCCATTCCGTGCGCAATATCCACCACGCTGGATCGAGGGGGTCACTAAAAAAACGATCCCCAATGTACGCAACGGAGCGCGGCTGCTCCGCTTGCATACTGTACGTGATTTCTAGAGCGTCCCACCAGGCCGGAACCGGCGGAAACAGCCTAATCCAGACTTGTCTTTTTAGACATTTGATCTCCTCGCAATTCCCCGTGATAACGTGCCCAGTACGATGGCGTTCCTTCCGCTTGAGCGAACGCAGCCAAAATGACATTGTTTATTTTGCGTGCGAATATCGGTTAGGGGAGGAAGAGGAGGGTTCACACTTCCTGACGAAAGGACAGGGACGAGGGAGACGCACTAACTGACGTCTGGGACATGCGGACGAAGGGGACGTCTCTCTCACTTACGACGGGGAACGGAGACAGAACACAAAGACGGGTGCGGGACGCGGCGCTACAGCTCACGCATCGCAGTAGGAGCGAGAAGGAGGGGTCTTACTCGCTTGTGACAGGACGGGGACGGAGGAGGCGCACTAACTGGCGTCTGGGACACGGAGAAGACGCCCTCACTGGCGTCGGGTACGGAGGAGACGGGGGAATACCGGGACGCGGCGCTACGGCTCACACATTGAACCGCTCCCAGGGGAAGGGGACAATCGCGCTCGGGACGCCTGTGACGGAGGACGGAGGACCGGGTAGACAACGCACGCTCGCGTGTTGAGACGGTCCAGGGGTCTGGTTGTCCACTTTACTAGACACAGTCGGGGCGCGGAATACGGCTGGAGCGGGTAGATTCGGGACGCGGCGCTACAGCTCGCCCAGGGAACGCTCCAGAAAAGGTTGTGCTTATTCAGACGGTCGAGATGAGACGCGAAAACGCGCTTATATCCGAAAACGCGAGACGAGCACACGTTTAGCCTAACCTGCTGTAATATAGATAGAAGATAAAGAAAATAGTAGGGGTGGTCACTATATAAAGAGACGTAATTATAATGCCTCCCATACCAAAATTTTCTAAGCCAGCTACTGTGTAGCTGGGTATCGGTCACGAGATGGGCTAATATGGATTATCCCCAGGGAGTACGTTAAGGGAATAGTCCGCCGTAACGGAAATTGAATATCTTAAATACAGTAATCCCATTTAGCGACCTGGTAGTCTCAATATCATGAGTCAGATAGGCTGTATTATACTACAGACTCCATAGTAACCATCTACTTCTAGAAGCCCATGCCACCTCCCCCAGATGCAGCTCTACCTTCGGGCCTCATCCTTTGTCTCAAAGGAGACTTCCGGATCATCTTCGCAATCTCTTTGGACACCAACGCTGCGCTCGCGCAGTTTCGGCTGTCTTCATCCCGCGCAGACTCGCCGCAGCTGTTGCGCTTATCCGGACATCTTCGGGTTCAGGAAAACAGCCCAGCCCCGTCAAAATAAAAGCTAACGCCGCAGCTCTAGACGAATTCATCCCTCTTCTATCTTCATATGCTAAACAGATGGCGTCTCACGGACCTCTGCTGTCTCAACGTGAGATCCGGCCCCCTGACCTACTATCTTGTCCGACGTCGGCGCCACAGCCGACCTAGTAGTTGGTATCGACTTGCTGACGCGTCTAAAGAGCCGCTTAAAATCCCGTCCGAAACGACTCCGGGCAGCGAACGTCGAGAGCTGAAGCTCCGCTGGGTTTCCCGAAGGAGAATCCCTCCCCCGCTAATATCCCGCACGGTGGCTATAACTTGGCATTGTATACCTCAGCCGTCCCAACTCCGGGCAGCGGCCGTCCATCGGCTCCTTCAACTGACGCTTTGGGCCTTGGAGTATCTTGAATGATGTGTTAAAGAAATCCCGCACTTCCACGTATAACTCAACATAATCACTTGTGAAGAACAGTTGTGTGTAGTTGGCCTTGTCCGGAGCCTAGATACGGTTCCCAGAAGAAAACTGGCTCCAACTCATCTCATCCACGAGAATAAAGAGGAGAGCCAGATCTAACTAATGACTTTCATCGCTGTACGCGAGAGCCTCGCTGAACCGAAATGTCTGCATGTCGTCACGGAAGGCAGTCGGGATCCAATAAAGCCGCCCGTTCCGAGCGTGTATCATCAGGTCCCTCGCCACCTCGACCACCCACTCTGTCCGTACCATTCATCAGTCCGGGTCCTCAGGATCTTTCATCAGCCGGCTGTCGATGTACGCGAGAAAGGGCGGCAAATCCGCCCTCGTGTTCTACGGGACCCCCACAGAGACCCACCAAGGTGGCATCGTCGGGTATTACCTACTCAAAACTTCGCATTGAACTCAGACCGAATCTACGCAATTACCAGGGATCAGGTGACTGGTCCGGTGAAGCAAGGTGCGCTCGAAGTTGCACATCCAATTCTGCACCGTGAAGGTAGTTGATGCTCCGTCGTACCCCTGTACATGTAAGACCGAAAGAATCAATTCGGGTTCTGCGCAGGGACATATACGAGAAGTTCCAACGAGACGACCCGAGTATCCCCAACCTCGGCCACTCTATTTGAAACCGGAGCTGGCCGAGGTTCAGGAAATACCGACGCCAGCGGGCGTACGCCATGTCGAATCCCCACCCCGTCAGCAGGCGATACTAGAACTGTGGCAGTTACGCCGCTCGCTCTTTCATCTTACTTTTTAAACACTCCTGTGAGCGCCTCCCCTGCATCAAGTACGGCAGGACAGCACTTGAGTTTTAGAGCCAGTCCCACTAAGAGTGGAAGTACATAGGTGTTGACCCGTGCGCCATCTCCTCTTCCAACTTCCTTGAGGCGAGACATTGATCCGCACGTGGTTAAAACTTGAAACCAGGCGGGGCCGCCGAGCGCGACCATTCATCGCTTTTGAAGCCCATAGTCGGTGGCAGTGCCTGTTGGGAGTAGGTGTTATCGAACTCAGACGCCGAGTGCGAGGAGCCGGGTGGCACAAAAGATCTTTTCGGGTTTTGAAAGGGTCCCATCGATTTTACCCTGACATAGTTGTTGAGGTTGAGTGAAGCATGCAGAGAGACGGAGGGGTTGAAAATGAAGACCTTACCATCATCCACTGTCTCGCAACTCCCCTTCTTTTATGGGTACAACCCGTATCTATCAAACGAACCTACCCTCTGTTGTTGAGATGAGGTTAGACTGTCACGCTGCCTATCTTGCCGCACGTTACGGAATCGGAAATATTTCACGCTCGAATAATGCACACATTGGCCAGTGAAAAAGAATTTAATTCAGAAAAAATACTAACTGATCTGTCCCAACATTGGCAAGCGCCTGAGGTTGGTATGTGCGGATAAAAATACGGAGTATTTTTATCTTAAAATCGGATATTACCGCCTACCGGACTAGTTCTGTTGAGACACCCGGGTAGATAATCCGGACTGCTGAATTTGAGATATTTAATTCCGTTACACCGGATGGTTTTCGTAATTCAAGCCTCGGGGCTATCCTATTTTAGCCCGTTTCGAGACGCTTACCACTCTTACAGATTTACACAGACCACCAGGGCCTTAAATGGCTATTTGGTGTTAAATACTTATCCGGCCGTCTTGCTAGATGGCGTCTATGCTTATCGGTATTCAAATTTACTATTGAATTTAAAAAGGGAATAAAAAATCAACTAGCTGATGCCTTTTCCCAACTGCAAACGTCTCGTGAGACGGAACGTGTTACGGACTTATATATCCTAATATTTAATTCTGCATTTAACACAGAGGAATAATAAGAGGAACCAAAAACTTCAAACGTCCCAAAAGACAATCTTGACGATTAAGATACACTGGATTGGTAAAACCTATACAGTGATTATTTTAACTTTATCTGCGGAAAGGAAAGAATACTCATTAGGACAGAAAGTACTGCTGCTAATAATATTTACAAGATTGGAAATATTAGTTCTAATACTGTAGACCTAAATACAGTCAGAAAATGTCTTATACTAATTTACTCCGCACTACCAGCCGCTCAATCTGCACTCAGTACGGGAGAGATAATAATAAACCAGGCCGACGATAATTTCACTCGTAACCTGTTAAATTGAGTACGCTCAGGCGTACATGAAGAATTCCACATAAACCAGATCGGCTTATTCGAGAGAATAGCTCCTATAGATTTCTCTAGACAGATTGTAGTACCCTTTGTCCTATGAAAAAGGATACTGCATATCTCCCACTGCTCCAGGACTGCCGGTCACCCTGGAGGTACTAGACGATACGCTACTCTGCGTAAGGCGTTCTACTTGCTCGGATGGGTCCTATACGCTTTCGCACATGTTCTAAATCTTTTCGAGTGTGCCAAGAGACGTGTTAAAGTACGCATGCATCACTAGTTTTTAAAATAGTCCCGGCCAAACGGCCAGGGCAAAATCTAGCCAAAGACATCCTTAGGCCCCTACCACGGAACCAAAGTGGCTATGAATATATTTTATGCATGACAGGCCGATACTGTAAAACGATTCAAGCCGGTCCTCTGCGTACGATAACCGCTCTTGCAGTAGCGCAAGAACTCTACAAGAGTGGGGTTGTCACTTTGAGCAACCAGCCTATTTATTATCTGATCGCGGTACCCAGTTTACCGGGGCCTTTTTTAGCGTTGTCTGCAATACATTGAATATCAGACAAGCGTGTACCTCAGCCTACCACCCTCAAACTAACGGGCAGGTAGCAAGGTTTAATAAAAATTTAGTAACATCTCTAAAATGCTACTGCAGTGAACATGATCGCGACTGGCATCAGTTCATGCACGCAATAGCTTACAGGCATAACTATACGGTTCACCGAGCCACCAGTTCTACCCCGTTCGATCTAATGCTAATCTAACCACCCCCACACTTAGCCTTTGCTAAGAGTGAGACGGTAGAAAATGAAATATTAACGACGACTATGGCTAAACGCCGTTTCCGTACACGCCTACAAATGCTATTGAAAACGGCAGGCAATACATTAGCGGACGCTCATCGCCGTTATAGCAATAAATTCGAAGATCAGGTTCTCCCGTTTCGCCGAATCTTTAAAGAAGGCGATCTTGTCTCCATTCGCCGCGATGCTAATACTTCCGGTATGCCCGATCATAAACTACTAACGGAGGTTACTGACCCGTTAAAAATTATAAAGTTTAACACTGCAGCTCGCTATGCAGTACTCACCCTACCAGATAAGACGGAAGATACGGTCTCATTCGATCGTCTCTAACCCGTCCCACTTAGACTGGTGCCCGAAACGTTCAGTCATAAACTAACAGCTTCATCTACAATTATGGCGCCTATAACAAGAGCCCACAACTTACTGGCCCTGTCTAAACACAAGGCACCTACGCCTCGTAAACGAAGTCGCTCTGCCCGTCTACATCCAGCGACATTGGATGTAAACGCCCTGGAGCTAGACGCACAGAATTCGCCTATCTACAGGCGACATTTTATCGTTTCATCCTACCGAAAACGCATGAAATATAGAGTACAGTGGACTAATCTTAGTCCAAAGTACGATACGTACGCATATGCACAGTATCTTTCCCGACAGATTGTACACCAATAACACCTCAAAATTAATTTACCTCCTCTTGCAAATTCTTAGTGGAGGTCATTTGCACCTAAATCGGGGGGATAATACCCTGTATAATGTTATATTTATTCATACATATCCGTTCGTATTTTCCCAAAAATAATATTCTAACGAATTTACTAACCCATAATCGGTGTGTCCTACTAAAGAGATGGATAAATAAATATTTATTAGTTCATTAAGTAAGCATCTAACTATTTTCCAGACTGCTTCAAATTAAAACGGAAACAATTTAAACCCCCTGTCGTCTCCAGGGAGACGTTAAAATCTTATAACGATAACAGGCAAAAACCACTAGCTGCAAAGAGAAAAAAGCACTTCAGCATAAATTCTAAAAATGCACTTAAAGTAGCTGTCTTCTTCGTAGATCTCCGGGTATTCAGCTACATACTCCGGGTCGGCCTATTTCCCCTCATGAGCCACCCGTGCCTCCATTACCTCGCGCTTTATAGCGAGGGTAATACGAGGGGTCGCCCCATTAATTTTGGGCGCGTGCTCCTCTTTATCACTGTCACCAGTCAAATCAATAACAGGTACACGGACGTCCCCATAACTGACCTGACGGGTCGTCGAAATACTTCCTACAGTAGACTCCGCTGTAGTCAATTTCACAGAGCGATAAAAAGCTCTCAGAAACCCAGACCGTTCCCTTTTCGGGAAGGCCAAACGTCGTACGATCGCAAGCCGACACGCTGCAACAGCGGCGTCATGCTTACGAACGGCGCGGTCTTCAGAAGAAGTAGCTGAGACCGGTACAAGAACAACCACAGACGGGCTGGTGTCAACTTCCACCATCTCCTCGTCGCAGGGCAACAACTGCCGCGACTCGGTAATAAAACTGGACACAGCAACACCAGGTGTCATTTAAACTCAACTTCCAGCTTTAACATATGACTAATCCCCGTTGGTCGTCCCAACAACGCCTTCAACTTCCATTGGATGTTAGTTGCCATCAGCCCCAGTCTGCTGAGATGCAACATCGACTTACCAACCATGACCGTCACCAACGCGCGCAGACCGAAGGCCCGTACCGTGACGAGGAACTATCCTGCGCTCTCGCCCACGTTGGCCCGAACCAACCCTCGCGTTTTAATCGCTCTGTCTCGCCTCGCGGCTACGAGCACGAGAAATCGTATCGCGACCGGCGAATCCCGTCCTGGCTTGCTCTTCAGTGTGATTCACCGCGCCTAGCCCACGAAAGAACCCTGTCCTACAGGTCTTCTTGGATAATCAATTTTTGGACCCATAGACACGAGGGCCATGGTCATCTATGACCTCGGTCAGTCCACCATACTGGTCGCGGGGAATAAAGAGTTCTTCACTGGCGAGGACACAACACGTCTCCAGGTCGAAAGGAAAGAAATCTCCCGACTTGTAGACAGGAGTCCGGTCTGTACTGCCCGGCGTTTAGTAACCGAACTCGGGAGGACAGTCAGACCAACGCAGTGCGTCAACACAGCGCAGAAAATTGCGTAAATCGTCGACTAAAGTACCCCCTCAGTTGGCGAACGAATAACCGACACCCAGTATGTGGATGTCGTCGGATGCCCTCGGTTATTCAGTACAGCTGCTCGACCCGGGCCTTTATAAGGAAGTCCGTGCATACCTCCACCACCCACTCGGTGCAGACAATCCACCAAGCGGTATCGAATGAATCGCCCAGTAGACGTTGTCCAATGAAGACCACGGAGCGCAGCAGCTCCAGGCGCATACTATACGGGACCTCTAGTCAGTCCCACCAGGCCGGAGCCGGCACTAACAGCCGTCTCCAGACAAGTCTCTGTAGGCACTTGAACTTCTGGCACTGCCCCGGACTCAAATTCACAGTTCGGTGGCGCTCCTTCCTATCGAAGAAGCGCATCCAAAACGGCAAAGTTTACGTCGCATTCCGTCGTGCGCGGATCACTTGGCCCCGAGGTCGCTGTCCTTTACAGCGTACCTAGGCGCTACGGTGAGAAGATGGGACTACAGTAGCACAACATTTCCCCATGCGCCTCACTGTATTCTTTGAAGCCTTCCCAGTTGAGTAGCTTGTCAGGTAAGTGACGTACTGGCGCTCGCGTCCCCAGCCAACGTACACCATGTCGAAAGCGTACGCTGCGGTGACGCGGTCCATGTAAGTCAGGAGACGCGGCCGACTGTCCACCGGAGCCGCGAACGCTCGCTACTTCCTCTTGGATTGATCGACAGCCGGCCAACTGCAGTCAGTGCGAGCGTCTCAGTCCAAAGACTCGCTCAAATCTACTGGTACTCGACCTCTCCATAGATAGGCCAATTTTACGAACCGTGCGCTTGAGCCCGGTTCGATAAGAGGACGAGGGTGTTACATCCTCGGTAAAATGAAAAAAGAAGAGAGGCTGGAGATTGACGAGAACTGTTGAGCAAAAGGTTTGACCTTTTGAACTCTAAGTCAACCTCCTCTCAGCTTTTTGTATATACCTAACTTCTTTAACACTTACTAAAGAAGGTACACTTGCAGGCGAAGTACTGAATGGTATTCAAACCGTCCAATAACACCCCGCTGGGTCAGAAAAATAACTGGCGGTAACGCTGTCACGGCACACATGGTGCTTAGAGAGACGGTGTCCCTACGGGAAATATCCCCTCGTTATAGTGCTATACAAACTCGCGAATTTAATTTGAGAACTCTATGCGTCTCGCGTCGGGTTGGTTTGTATCTACAATCACCCGTCTCGGCGGAATGACTCTATACAATTATCTGAAAATTATGAGTGACCTGAAAAACTCTAAGGTGTCTGTCTACCTTAGATTTTTTCAGGTCACGAGTTCCCATTGAACAGAAAATTATGTCCCTACCTTTCGAGTTATGTTTTTGAACGAATTCAATTAAATTAACAAATAAATTCAAAATGTTGGCTGCCATTCTTCCGCTTAAATCAGGAGGAATGTAGTAGAATGAATTCTTATCAAATTTGTTTTAGTATATGAGCGTAACATGTGGCTACCATTTACCACCATATGATATCCATATAATGCGCTCTAAGGTAGTTACTCGGAGACACGTGCAGTTTACTTTTTTTCCTATAAAAGCCGTGCTCCGTCTCACTATGCGAGCGCAAAATAAGAGAGAACTTACGTTCCTCTCTTCGTTCCGCGAGCTGCAGCCCCGTGCGTCCGTTGAACTATCCCGTTACCCGTCTCATAGCATGTAGTAGGTGTGCTCTGGTGACTCCAGTTGTTCCCCCAACAATGGTCCGAAAATATTATCCGGATAGGATCATCCGGATATTATCCGTGCTAAGATAATCTTATCTTTTGATACTGAAAATAACATATTGTTATCTTTTTCGAAAGATATTTTGAGATACATCTTGCTTATTCACTGCATTAAAACAAATTCAAATCAGCGATACACTTGCAATTTTCGCACGATAATTTTTTTCCAAAAAAATAAAAGGTGCGTCATTGACCGATTTCAAATTTTCAAATTTTACTACGCTTTCAGCGTCTAACATCTCGCATATGTAGTCTCGATGCCATATCGCGTCTCCTGCACCGCTTTTCCTGCAAAACTCCTGCGATATTGCGTCAAATCTCATGAGAGGTCGTTGTTTCCATCCAGAACGTCATGGGCCCCAAAGCGACGGGAGACGGAAAACGCCTGGTTGGGCTTTTCTTCACTCGCAAAAGCAATGTGAGCGATTACTACATCTGCAAGTGCGTAACGCGCCGCAAACGCAATGGAACCAGCTATGTGAACAAGATTTCGCGCATAAGGTCAGCTCACAAAGATCTTCAGCACAACGAGTAGGAACCAACGCAGGTCAGCGTCGATCGGTACTTTGTTTCAAAGAAAACAAGACAGTGCAATGGTTGGATTTAGTTTGTCGTCGGTGAACTGCAGCCCTTCTCTTGCATAGAGAAAGAGGGATTTGGCAAGCAGTCAAATTTCGAACCCTTCTCTTTTGACACGCTGATGATTTATCTACGGAAGTTGACGAAACCGGTTGAGCAGAAAGTCGTTGCTCTTCTTCCAAAGAAGATTTTCCTTGTTTTTTATGGATGGACAACGGGTTCCGTTCACTAGCTCTCTTGCTCCGCCTCTTTCCCGACAAACACGGCAGAAGTCTACGAAGAAATTATGTTGGCAATTTCCCCTCTCAAGGATGAGACTTCACTTGACCCTAATGAATACATAAATCTTCTCATGTTTGTTCTCGAACTCTTCGGGAAGAAGTGGCATAATGTTTTGGCAATTATAGGTGACAATGTCAGTGCGAACAAAACGATCGCTAAAAAGCAGCAGCTTCCACTCATAAGATTGTCCTGTAATAGATTCAAACTCGCCGTAAAATACATCTTGGTTGACCGTGAAACAGATCTTGACAAAATCAACAATCTTATGGTCAAATTGAAGAGGATGTTCCAAAAGGCCAATTTACAGCATCTCACGTACTATATTCCGAATTATCGTAATTTCACCCGTTGGAGCTCAACGTTTAACATTCTCGAGCGCTACAAACTACTGGCTGAAGTTTTTCCAGCTTTTTTGTCCCCTGATATTGTCGAGCTTCGCCTGACTCCAGCGCTAGATAGCACTGCTGAGAAACTTCTCGAGGTGCTCAGGAAGTCAAGTCCATTAAATATACGTTACAGGCAGGATGAAACCACTGTTTGATGTTTGCCGTCTTCTTGATAACATCATGGACAAATTCAAGGAACCTTCCTTTCGTCTCAACGCAAATGCTTAAATAGTGTACATTCTTCGATTCGGCGTTTATCAAACTTCAACTAGGCAACGAAATGTTGCTTACCCGTGGTAAGCGTGCTGCTCCTCAAATATTAGAGGTCAAGCAAACTGCTGAGCCATCTGAGGACAATTTGGAGGAATAGTTTTCAGAGCAGACACTTAAGCGCCAATGTTTGAATTCTCAGAATGTTTCCAAAGCTTACATGCAATCCATGTTTCTCTTTCCCACTTCTAACATTTTTGAGAGAATGTTTTCCAAATCTGGATATGTTCTCAACGACCGCCGGATGGGATCCCTACCTGCCAACATCGAAGCCCAAATCTTTCTTCATATGAACAAAACTTCTCTGGGATGTTAAGGATATCAACAATATGGTATCTTAGAGACTGTCACTCACTTTTCAATAAACTCTTACAAAGGATGCATTACAACTGGTCACCATTAGCAAAACGAAAGATAATTATGATTATCCTAGATAATCTATCTTATTATGAGACAGAAGAAGAATATCATTCTTATAAAGTAAGATAATAAGATACCGATAAAACATATTTTACGGAGGGTATAGTCGTGCTTCCTCATCCCCCTTCTGAGGCCTTCATTCTCCCTTGCGCTCCTTTCAGCAACCGTCGTTTTCCACCGTCCCTCTTTTGAGCTCGTCGTGTTTCCCCTGTCCCCCTTTAAGCGATCGTCGTTCGTATCCCTGTCTCTATCGTCCCGTTTTCAGCGCCCTTCGTGCGAACCTTCGCCCTCGGCCCCCGTCTCTACCGTCCCCGTGCTACCTTCTCCTCCGAGCTGTCTTACAGGCTTTTAAACCCTGTACAAACGAATCCTCAGTAGTGTTTTATTAGCTTTCGAGCAGTTATTGCTATCCGTTACCCTACTGTAATAGTTAGTACTACAGACTCCGGAGGTCTTCAGAAAAACAACCTAGAACACCAGATTTTAGAATTTCTTTTTATACGTAGCCAGACTTGTTCTATTACAAAAGATATGTAACTTTTTAGAAAATAATGTTCACTTCAAATACTCCAAAACGGTGTAACCTACAGCCAATAAATGGATCGAAATTTTTCTGCATACTGGGATGAGCCATAAACCGTTAAGAAATGGGAACATATACTTGTCACCCTATGAGTCTTTTAATAAATCATTGGATAAAGCAGGCTACACGCCTCGAAAAACGACGAAACAAGATTGATATAAACCCTGTGTAGATACTTGTGTATATAAGGAGAAAAAATTGCTCCACAAAAGCAAATTTCTCAAGAAGAGCACAAATTTCTTTCAGATTTAAAAATCCGAAGTCTCCAAAAATTTCAGTTCGTTGAAAATCGTTTGAATTGAGATGGTCTTACTGCTCAGAGAACAGAATGAAGAAGAAAACTGAGAATTTAGTGTAACATATTACAGCTGAGGGTAACAAACAAGCTATTCCTACATTTAAAAATCGAATTTTTAACAGAAAAGTTTCGGAACTGGGCAGGATTTTATGGTGGTAGAAAAATCGGTATTCGAAGCGAAAATAATGTTGTGAATAAAAGGGAGAAGAAAAATCAGTTCTTTTTGTTCAAATGAATCTACTAATCATGAAAATTCCGAAAAGGACGATTTTGGAAAGCATGAAGAAATTCAATTGTTTGATATTCATTGTCACGAAATAAGAATTGAATTAGGAACGCCAAATTACTTCATCTTGATTAATTGAATTGAATTCGAAATGATAAAAGTTCAAGAACAATAAGACAAAATATTATTGAATTTTTCTTCGATAAAAAATGGTTTTTTTCATCCTTTAAGGCAACAGAACGGGTGGTGGATATGAGTGGAACGTGGAAATTAATTTATTTTTAAATATGAACACGGAAAGACAGAAAATCTTGATGGTCCTTTTAACCAGGAATGGCGTTTTTACTAGCTATGTGCCCTTCTCGAGTCCCATGCGTTAATTATAGGATTTATATACTTATTTTCATAAAGTCATTGAAAAATGATAAAGAATAAGATGTTCAAGCCATATCTCATAGACTGCTTAGTTTAGAAATGTTTAAGACTGACTGTGCGGTACTTTTAATGTCAAAAAACTCTTCTTCTGAAGTATCTCTATTTGATCAATGAAAACATCACTGAAAATAATTCCAACATGTGTCTTAATAGACAAGAGTTTAAATATGTTGACAAACATTACAAGCCATTATGTGAAGAAGAAATACCAAAGGCTAGAATGGAGATGAACGGACGGTAAAAAAAGTAACAAAATACTCTCAAGTTTCGGAGACAACCAACTAACAATTTTTGTAGATTGTGTTTTTTGTTTTTAAAGGCTTTCAGCGTATTATCGGACCATGGAATAATCCCAATATAAGATACTCCCGTCTCCCGGATTTCAGAACCTACTTTAAAAAGTCAGTGCGTACTTCTCCACAAAATGATTGATGTTTGAAGCATATAATCACCAAGGAAATAAGTGTAATTTTATTACAACACTAAAATTTGAAACCAAAGAAAAAGGAAGAATAGAACGATGATGTTAAATTCTCAGCATCACATTTGCGATTGTTGCTGAGTTTAGCTTTCAATCAAGCACGAGCGAGAAATATAAAGATGTTAGGTGAATCGGTTTATTGGCGGCTACGTGAAGGAATGTTGAGGTGCTTGCATAAAACGTGCAATTATGCACGTTTTATGCAAGCACCTCAACACGCAATTATTCACTAAAACTGCCCTCTCCAAACGGGCAATTATAGGCTATTCGGTTGCATAGGAAAATGTAGGCGGATCCCCTTTCTTGCATTTTTACCGATGCGGTGTTTCTCAGCCATTTTTGCTGTTAGATTATTTTGAGAAGTTATTGGCGATTTCATACGGAAGGCGAAAATTCTAAGAATTATTGATCATAAACTGTCCGTGATGCTTAGCAAATTTCCTTGAATGTCGTGCAAGATGGGCACGTCAATAATTGGCATGCCTGCCTGTACACGAAAACGGTAATAGGAGAATGACTTCAAGGGCGTATGTGCACTTACCGCACCTAAAATATGTGAGGACACTCGCACCTCAACGATAGGTGTCATACAAAGAAAAAACTACAGTACATGTGCGCAATGGAGCTTCTCCAAGTCATGAACTTCAAGCTAAGGTTCGCAGAACTCCGAATTTTTGTCACGTTCCTTGGTGAGTCATTGCATCTAGGCGTTGCAAACAATTTTTACTCTTCTTCCATTGTACACTGAATGTAAACTAAATTTCTAAATCGAATAAGGTTCCGGCATTTGACTTGGTGAAATATCGTGAATAACCTCTCCAAGCGGCTCAAAGCTGCGGTCAAGAACCTTGAGCATCTCAAAAGCCATATCCATACAAGGCCGTCGTTGCTCCTCCCCAGTTAAAAGAGCGCGCAAAACGCTCTTAATGCCCTCCCCAGCAAACATCCACGCGCTTTCGTAAAACTGCGGCCCCTTCTTCTTCCTCAAAGCCAGTTGAACAGCCTCATCCTCCACATCACCACGCGTTTCATGACAGCTCGCCGTCCAGAACGGCCGATGCCCGCAAACCATCTCGTAAAGCGACACGCCAAGCGCGAAAACATCGCCCTTGCGCACATCGTGACGCGCATGCAAGTCCTGCTGCGGGCTGCGGTAAGGCTCGGTACCCGCACGCGACCCCGATATCGCAGTCGCGACATAAACTGGGTCGAAGAACCGCGCGAGACCGAAATCACTCACACACACGTACAGAACGCCTTCTTTCTTTTCCTTCTCTTCCTGGCTACAAATTGGGCTCTCCGTTTCCTCGCACCAGCAGGTATAAGCCGGACGCGGTAGATTATTGGCGTCTTCGAGGTGTTTTAATGTCGAAAGAATCGAGGCACGGAGTAGCATGTTCCCTGGTTTGATGTCCCGGTGCGCGACGCCCTGCAAATGCATGAACGCGAGTGCATCGGCAGCTTGCAACGCAATACGTACGGCAACGCGCTCGCCGAAGCCGTTTCGCCCATAGAATTGGCGAACGTCCAACAGTGCTTCGTGCACGGAGCCACCGTCGAGAAGTTGCATAGCGAGCCATGTGGCATGACGGCGCACACGCCCCGCGTAAAGTGTGGCAATGTGTGGGTGCATGGAAACGAGCTCATGCGCATTTGTCTCAAGCTTGAACTCAGCATGGGTGAGTCGGTATCGCTTCCAAGGCGGGTCGAACGTCGTCTTCAGCGCGACGCGGGCGGGAAGTCCCGCGCTTCGAGCGGGCATCGCGGAGTGGACTGTGCCAAAGGCGCCGCGGCCAAGCGGCTTGTCGCGCCGGAAGTGGTAGCGATGCCAGGAATTCGGATCACATGTCGCGGAAGGGAGCATGAAGCGCAGGGTGTTTTGAAAAAGGGTGCGCGGGAAGGGAGAAAGAAAGCGGCGGAGGGCCGCCATGCGCAGGCGAAGGCGGGTTCTCTTGGAGCTGCGGGTCATTTCGAGAAGATGCGGATGTGTAACAGGTAAAGTCAGCGCGCGGAATTGTACAAAGAGACGTGCTTGTTGCGTTGGGTCGAGGATGTGATGAGGGAAGGGCTTAATGAATTTTCGCACGCCGCGACTGAGTCGAGTGGTAGTGGTTGGTTGTACATCATTTGTGGAGAAGGTAGTAGGCATGGTGATTGACGATAAGTGTGTGGGTTGGTTTGCGTTGTCTTCCGTGAATACTGGAGATGTGTAAAACATGCGGTTGTGGGGACGTATGGTGAAGAGTTGGGCTTTGTGAAGGGTACATATGGTCGGACGCGACAGAAAAGTTTGTACTTGGGTAGTGGTTGTGCTGATTTGCACACGATGCATTTATCCTACTGCAGCTAAGCAGCGTTGCTCATCGTGGTACATTTCCTATTTCCCAATTCCATGTTTTCCACGGATCATGTAACGTTATCCTACAGAATGTTGGAAAGATACCACTGAAAAATTATTTCCGGTGAATGCCGCAGGGTTTCGGGGTGTGGCCGACAAAAGTGAGCGCACGGTACAAAATGTACAATTTCGGACGCTGCTCAGTTCTAAACGGCGGAAGCGCATTAGGATCAGCGATAAGGTCCAGGATAAGTAAATGATCGCACTACGATGGCAATGGTCATTTATATCATTAATTAAACGAAGATTACTGGTTGTCTTCTCAAAGTTACCTTCCTTCCAAATTACCGAAACAGCTGACTACCATTTACTGCTAATCTACGAAGATGCCCTTCTAAATACCTACATCGACATTTTCGAACCTCCCTTGCATCAACAAGTCGGCGATGAGCGAAGAAAGGATAGATGGATCTAACAGGATAGTGGATATTGCCGTCGGG
>JAVCKV010165558.1:0-17805 GCA_032274145.1 Herpochondria borealis | reverse complement strand
GGAGCGGCCGGCAGCAAAGTTGAGGCCGCCGTTCTCGTTAACCCATTCGGTGTACTTGAGGGTCAGGTAGATGGTCGCGAGCGCAGGCGTGTTGTACGTCTGATCTTTGAGCGAGTTGTCCATTGCCGTTTTGAGGTTCAAGATTTCGGGAACCCAACGGTCGGTGGCATCGATCTTGTTGATGCGATCCATCGCGGCTGGCGAACACAGGGCAAGCCAAAGACCGCCGTCGGAGCTGAAGCACTTCTGTGGAGCGAAGTAGTAGGCGTCGGCGTTCGCTGCATCAAAGCGGAGGCCGCCAGCGCCAGAAGTTGCGTCGACGAGGGTCAGGCCTTCGCCGCCCTCGGGCCGAACTACCGGGAAGGAAGTGCCGGTAGAGGTCTCGTTGTGTGGGTAGCAGTAGACATCGACGTCGGGGTTTGCGACGAGCGACGGTGCGGTTCCGGGCTCGCCTTCGATGATGTGTTGTTCGCCGAGGTGTGGGGCCAACGTTGCGGCCTTTGCGAACTTGCTGGAGAATTCGCCGCTGACGAGGAACTGTCCGCTGTTTTCGATGAGCCCAAACGTTGCCGCGTCCCAAAAGAGGGTTGCACCGCCGTTGCCCATGAGAATCTGGTAGCCGTCGGGTGCATCAAACATCTCGAGCAAACCGTTACGAAGAGCCGCAACAACAAGCTTTACCGTGTCTTGGCGATGGCTGGTTCCAAGGAATCCGTCGGCCTCTGAAGCAAGGGCTGCAACGGCTTCAGAACGGACCTTCGACGGGCCGGAGCCGAAGCGGCCGTCGAGCGGGCGCATCGAGTCTGGGATCGTGATGTCTGGGATTGAAGTCATAGCCGATAGTTTCGCAGTTGGAATCAGCGAATTCGCGTTGATTGTGACAAAAACTTTTATGGAGTTTCGATGGGTGCTCGCATCTCGGACCGAATCGGTGCAATTCAAGAGTCAGCAACGCTGGCGATCACCGCAAAGGCCAAGGCGCTGAAGGCTGCTGGTGAACCGGTCATTGGGTTCGGCGCTGGCGAACCAGACTTTCCAACCCCGCAGCACATCGTGGAGGCAGCGGTTGCTGCTTGCACCGATCCTGCGAACCATAAGTACACGCCGTCGAGTGGTCTTCCTGTCCTGCGCGAAGCCATTGCCGCAAAGACCATTCGAGACTCCGGGTTTGCGTGTGAGGCCAGCAATGTTCTGGTGACCAACGGTGGCAAGCAGGCCGTTGCCAGCTCGTTTGCGGCGATCCTCGATCCGGGCGACGAAGTCATTGTCCCGACCCCGTACTGGACCACCTACCCCGAGGCGATCGCGCTCACGGGTGCGAGCCATGTTCCGGTCATTGCTACGGTCGAGAACGGTTTCCGGGTGTCGGTCGAAGAGCTCGAAGCGGCCCGTACCGACAAGACCAAGGCGCTGCTCTTTGTGTCTCCGTCGAACCCGACCGGCGCAATGTACCGTCGCGACGAGATCGAAGCGATTGGTCAGTGGGCTGTCGAGCACGGCATTTGGGTCATCACCGACGAGATCTACGAACACCTCGTCTATGGCGACAACGAACATCACTCGATGCCCGTTGTTGTTCCTGAACTTGCCAACCAGTGCATCATCTTGAACGGCGTGGCCAAGACCTACGCCATGACTGGTTGGCGTGTTGGATGGATGGTCGCCCCTGGCGATGTCATTAAGGCTGCCACCAACCTGCAGAGCCACTACACAAGCAACGTGAACAACGTGGCCCAGCGTGCAGCGCTCGCCGCGGTTGCTGGCCCGCTCGATGCCGTGGTTGAGATGCGTGAGGCTTTCGACCGTCGCCGCAACGTCATGTATTCGATGCTGTCGAGTGTCGAGGGGATCGACATTGGCGAGACACAGGGTGCGTTCTACGCATACCCGAGCTTTGAGAAGATCCTCGGCCGCAACATCAAGGGCCACCAGATCGACACCACGCTCGACCTCGCAGCTGCCTTGCTCGAAGACGCCAAGGTCGCAATCGTGCCCGGTGAAGCATTCGGCGTGGGTGGCGCAGCTCGCCTGAGTTTCGCACTCGGCGACGACGACCTCGCCGAAGGCGTCCAACGCATTGTGGAATTCCTGAGCTAATTGCCCGGGCCTCGCCCTCCAGCTGTCGCAATTGCCCGGGCTTCGCCCTCCAGCTGTCGCAATTGCCCGGGCTTCGCCCTCCAGCTGTCGCAATCCGAGCCTGACGGCTCTCGATGCTCTGCTGCTGCGCCGGAGGCGGCGCCTGGTCGTTCGTCCCTCACTCCCGCTCGCGGCAGGCATTCCTTTGTGCGT
Source organism: Herpochondria borealis (assembly GCA_032274145.1). Classification (NCBI taxonomy): domain Eukaryota; phylum Rhodophyta; class Florideophyceae; order Ceramiales; family Ceramiaceae; genus Herpochondria; species Herpochondria borealis. Next base: position 15,516 of record JAVCKV010165558.1, on the reverse strand, counting down.
ATACAGGCTCGGATTTTAGCTGGTGAGGTCGCCGATCTCATTGTGAAGCTGGTCGACATGTTGGGCTAGCTTCTAGCCATGATTACGTCGCCGATTACTGCTGAACTCTTGGTTTCTGGTGCTGTTGGCATCAGCGAGGTCATTGCTGACGGCAACGATGTGTATTGGGCGGAGAATCGCCCGTCGGAGGCTGGTCGTGCGGCGATTGTTCGCTGGCGTGATGGCGACATCACCGAAGTGACCGGCCCCGAGGCAAACGTCCGCACCCGAGTCCACGAATACGGCGGCGGTGCCTGGTGGGTTGCGAGCGGTCGACTGTTCTACAGCGACGATGCCCGTGGCGGCGAACTGTTCATGCTCGACACCACAACGGATAAAGAGGTCCAGCTGACTTCGAAAGGCCACCGCTACGCCGATGGTCGCGTCAGCCCGGATGGTCAGTGGTTTGTGTGTGTTCGCGAGCGTCACGATGGCGACGGCCCGGTTCCGGTCGAGAACGAAATTGTGGCGGTCAGCGTCGATGGTCAAGGAACCGAACTCACGTTGCTCGCAGGCCGGGACTTTGTTTCGTCACCGCGTTTTGGTCTTGCTGGCCAGGTTGTGTGTGTTGCGTGGGACAACCCGCAGATGCCTTGGGACATCACCGAACTGGTGCTTATCGATCCGTCATGGATGGACGGGGAGCCCGAACCGAAGAGCCGGGTAATTCCAGGAGAACAAGAGTCGGTTGTCCTTGCGGACTGGACAACCAATGGTCGCTTGTTGGCCGTGAGCGACCGGTCCAACTGGTGGAACCTTGTCGAAGTGGACGTAACCACTGGAGCGCAGATACCGGTTGTCCAGGGCGAGTTTGAGATAGCGACACCTGGCTGGGTCTTTGGCTTGAGCCGTTGGGTCGAGACCAGCGATGGTGTCGTGGTTGTTGCGGGTACGCCCCACGGAGACACGATTGGATTCCCGACTGGTTATGTCGAAGATCGGCACACCGCCGTCAACTCGATCCGTGCTCTCGCCGATGGCCGTGTTGTGTACGTTGGCTCGTCCTATGACGTCGAGAGCGCTGTGTGGATCCACGACGGCGTGGCGGCGACTCGCCTCTCGGAGCCTCGGGATCTCGGTCTCGACCCGTTGTTGTTTCCTGATCCTGAACTCATCACGTTTGATGTTTCTGGTGTCGACGCCAGCCAGCCCGTCGGCACCACGGCACATGCGTTGTTCTATGAGCCGGCATTGGCCAATGGCCAGACGCTCGACGGGCCGCCGCCTCTACTCGTGCTGGTCCATGGTGGGCCCACGGCAGCGGCGCGGCGTCAGCTCAACTTGACCATTCGCTACTGGACGAGCCGCGGCGTGGCCGTCGCCGATGTCGATTACCGCGGAAGCACCTTGTATGGCCGCCTCTACCGCAACGAGCTCAAAGGTGCGTGGGGGGTCGCCGATGTTGTTGATTGCGTCGCCGCTGCACAACACCTGTCCGAGGCTGGTCGGGTCGATGCGAACAAGCTGATCATCGAGGGGGGCAGCGCCGGCGGTTTAACCGTCCTGAACGCCGTGGCACATTACGACGTATTCTCCGGCGGGGTTAGCCGGTACGGCGTCACCGAGTTGTCGAGCCTGGCGACCGATACCCATAAGTTCGAAGCCCGGTACCTCGATGGGCTCGTGGGCGCCTGGCCAGAGGATGAGCAGATCTACATCGACCGTTCGCCGCTAACCCATGTCGACAAGATCGACGTGCCGATGCTGATCCTGCAAGGGTCCGAGGACAAGGTTGTGCCGCCGAGCCAGGCCGACGCAATTGTCGAGGCGCTTTCGGCGAAAGGAAACCCCGTGACCTATCACTTGTTTGCTGGTGAAGGGCATGGCTTCCGGACGGCAGAGACCGTTATTGCGGCACTCGAAGCAACCGAGGGGTTCATATTTTCGCTCGGGTCGTGACCAATTTGGGTGTCGGCCCAGACTCAAGTTGCGCAGTGCCTAGCAATTGTGGTGCAATTGGCACGTGGCCTGAACAGGTCGAGTGGGCGAAGCAGCGGAGCAAGTGGTGGAAAGTATGGAAGAACTGGAGCAACGCATTGATGCGTTGCGTCAGTTGCTTACGGGCAGAGCGGTGTCAGTGGTGAGCAACGAAGACGTAGTTGTTGATCTCTTGAGCGGACACCATCCAGCCCATGCGGCGCCTGGCCCGTTGCTCGACGATCTCACAACACCAGCGACGGTTGTCCGTCTCGAGGTTGATGTGGATCGCCGGCGCAAGCCAATGCACGCCGCAGGTTCAGCGGCCGAGCTCGACGAACGCTCCAGCGGAGAAGTCGCCGAGGTCATTCGCCTGCAGGCGTGACCAACTGAGCGACCACAGTGTGTCGCCAATAACCAAGGTCCGAACGATGGGATCTTGGCCCGGCCCTTCTGGCCAGCAGAATTCGAGTGTGCCGTCGAGACCGAGATCGGCTTCTTGTTCGGCGCTCATCTGTATCCAGTCCCATCGTTCACACGACAGGCCAGTGGCGCCGCTCTGGCCTTGGCCGCAGTCTTGAATCTGGGCACCATCGTCGACCATGAACGAGATTTCCTCGGACATGTATCCAAGCTCGTTCTCTTCGCCCCGGAACTGTGCGAAGGCGGCGGGGTCGATGACTTCACAGTCGGTGCGGCCAACAACGTTGCCTTGTTCAGGTTCGTGGGTTAGGCGGCCAGCTTCGGTGACGGTGCCTTCGTCGAGGTCGATGCGGAAGGCAACCGCTCCCCAGAACTGTTCGTTCCAGTTCTGTACCGGAAGTACGGCGAGCTTCTCTTGTGGCCACCACAGGAATGCTTTGTGATCCCATTGGGCGTCGGACCACGAGTTCTCGACGGTCCAGGTGTCAACGTCGATTGGGTTGGCGAGGTCCGATACATCGAACAAGGTGACCTTGGCGCCTGTCTGGAATCCTTCTTCGGTTGCCTCCTGGCCAATGCCGAGCACGTGGTTTGGGCCGAGCGGGTGGAGTTGGCCGGAGAAGCCGGTGATCTTGAGTTCGCCAAGCACCTGAGGGCTTGCCGGGTTCGAGAGGTCGACCGTGTAGAAGGGGTCGGTCTGGCGGAAGGTCACGACGTATGCGGTTTCGCCAACGAAGCGGACGGCGAAGATCTGCTCGCCCTTGCCCATCTCGCCGACTTGGCCGAGTTGGGCGAGCTCGTTGTCTTCGATATCGAACGTGGTAATGAAGCTCTCGGACTGGCCTTGGTTGCCCCACATGGTTCCGTCGGTGGTCGCTACTCGCAGCACGCCGTCGTGTTCGCTCATGGCGAATTGGTTGAGGAGGTAGCCACGCACGGAGCCAGATGCCAGGTACTCGGGTGAGTCGCCGCTGATCGTAAATCCGTGGATTTGGCTGGTGAAGCTCGCTTCGGCTGCCTGACGCTGATCGTCATCGAAGCTGGCCCAGTCGTACCACTGGTTGGTGGAGATCCACATGGTGTTTGTCGATGCATAGATGTTTTGGCCTGAGGCGAGCACCGAGGCCGCCGCTGGGTTATCCAAGCCAGTGGTGCCATCGATGGAGATGACCGAGAGCGAACCAAAGCCGGCAAAGTCTGCCGGGGCGTGCACGTCGGCGCAGTCGGTGAGTTGGCCTTCGGAGCCGTCGAAGCTGTAGCTCGGCAGCCAATCGGAGATGGTGGTGTCCATCACGATTTCTTTGTTGAACTTCTCGGCGGTCTCTTCGCCCTTTGTGCCTTGTGGGAACACAAAGCCGAGGTCGTGCTGGTCGCTTTGGATAGCGAGACTGATGGTGCCGTCGACAAGACGTGCGCTGAGGTAGTGGCCTTCAACGGAGAGGTTCGCGGTGACCGAGAGGTCGTCGGCATTGGATACGTCGAGCTCGATGATCTCGACCGAGGGTCCTTGGAAGGTGCCCGGGCGGCTGATGTCTGCGGCTTCGTCGGTAGCGAAGCCTGCTTCGGCGTCGCCGCCGTCTTCCATGGCGACATCGTCCATCATTGGTTCGGGGTAGAACTGTTCGCCATAGGAGGTGCCAAACAGGTAGACCCGGTCGCCAACAACAAGCATTTCTTGGGTGTTGTGGCCAAGGTTGATTGAGCCACGTACTTGGGGTGAGCCGTCATTTGCATCGATGTAGGTAAAGCGTCCGTTGGTCACGGTGAGGATGCGTTCGCCGTTCGTCTTGACGTAGTCGGGCTCATCGACACCGGCCTCTTGGTTGTTCGTGCCCGAGAAGTCTTCACCTTCGGTGAGCGCGCCGCTGTCGTTGGAGAATGATTCGTCGCTTCCTTGTGTGGAGGTGTCCGTGGCTGACTCTTCCATCGCCATGTCCGCCATAGCGTCCTCGACCATCTCGCCATCCTCGGTGATGCCTATGTTGCCGCCCCAATAGTTGCCGTGGTTAAAGCCCCACGGGCCAACACGTTCGGCACCCTCGGTCTGGAGGTGGGTGAGGAGCGCATCGCAGCTTCCGAAGCTCGCCAGGCCGCTGGTCAGCTGGATGTCGCCATTGCCCACGGTGACGGTCTCGTCGCCGCTGGAGGCCTGTGGGGTTGCACTCGGTGTGGATACGTCATCGCCGCAAGCAGTGGCGAGCATGGCGATGGCAAAGCCGCTGGCGAGGAGTTTCTTGGGTGTCGTGAACTTTTTGGCTGTCGTGAACATGGTGTCAACCTCGGGTGGTCGTCTCGGTGAAGTATCGGTTCTGTATGTGGTACGCCTGAGTGATGGTTCTGGTTCCCTTTCGTTCGCGAATTGTTTCGTAACAGCAGGGCATGTGGTGCATCTCTCGATCTTGGGAGTGGCGGTCGGGCAAAAGTCGTGGGACCCTACGTTTAGCGGGAAGGTAAGGAAATGCATGACACAGTCGAGCTAGGAATCACTGGTTTGTCTCCGGCGGTGTACGTCGGGGCAGGGGGATCAGCAAACGTCTTTGCTGCTCGCCTGCTCGAGACCGGCCAAGAAGTAGCGGTCAAACTTTTGCGTGCGAGCGCCGACACGGCCAAGGAGCGCGAGCGCTTTGCGCGCGAACACGAGACGATCGACCGGTTGTCCAGCCATGAAGGCATCGTGCCAGTAGTTGCGGCTGGAGTTACCGATCGCAACGAGCCGTACTTCCTTATGCCTCTTATGCAGGGATCGCTCCAGGACCGCATCGACAACGAAGGCGCTCTCGACTGGCAGACGGCCAGTCAGCTCGTGGCCGAGATCTCCGACACGCTCGAGTTTGCCCATTCACAGAGTGTGCTGCATCGGGATTTGAAGCCCGGAAACATTCTGCTCGATGCCAATGGTGTTCCTCGGGTTGCCGACTTTGGGATCGCCAAGCTGTTGGATTCGAACGTTTCGAAGTCTTCCAAGGCGCTTGGGACACCGTCGTTTATGCCTCCCGAGCGGTTTAAGGCGGTCGAGGCAACCGAAGCGAGCGATGTCTATGGTCTTGGGGCGACGCTTGCCGCGTTGCTCACCGGCACGGCACCCTTTCTCACGGGTGAGAACGACACCGACGCCGCGGTGATGATGCGGGTGATGAGCGAGGACCTGCCGCCGTTGACAGGCAGCGGTATCCCCGAGTCGGTCGCTGCGGTGGTCACCCAATCGATGGCAAAGGATCCCATGGATCGGCCGGCGTCTGCTGGCGAATTTGCTTACCTGTTGCGGACGGCATCCGTCGATGCTGGTGGCCCGGCAACGAGCGGTCCGGTGACCGTTGCGATTCCTCGGCGCGAACTTTTGATCCCGGAGCTGAGCACGATTGCCCCGGTCGAGGAGAAAGAGAAACGGCCGCTTTGGATTTGGGCAGCTGCAGCGGCTGCGTTTGTGATGCTCGTCGGTGTGGGCGGCGCTCTGGCGTTTTCTCAACCCGAAAACGCGGTTGCTGTGCTTGTTGCTGGCGAAACGGAGACCACAACAATCCCCGGGGCTGACGGGGCGGTGGTCGACGACGCCGCAAACTCCGAAGAACCCGAAACCGATATTGGGCAGCCAGCCACGCTCGTCGCCGATGCAGATGCCGCGAACAATAACGATGGCCCGGGTGCAACGGCCACGAGTGCGGTTAGCCCCGACACCGGAGACCAAGACACTGGAGACCAAGACGCTCGAGACCAAGACGCTGAAGACGACACCGATGCCGAGGACAAGCGTTCAGACGATGGTGATCGGGCTCCGACAACAAACCCTGACACAGCGACAACAACAACGGTGGCTCGGGTAACAACGACAGCTCCAGCGACAACGTCGGCTCGGGTAACAACGACAGCTCCAGCGACCGCGTCGACAACGACAACCACCAGAGCCCGAACCTCCACGACAACTACAGCGGCCCCGGACCCGGTGGTTACCACGACTGCCAAGCCCGTCGTAACCCCGGTCTTTAGCCAACGGATCGATATTGGCGACATTGGCGAGTCCAATGTCCGATTCCGTTTCATGAGCAACATCACGACCGGTTACACGATTTCGATTCGCAAGGATGGAAGCGCGGTCACGTCACAATCGGGCACCGCCCAAGCAAACTCGCTGGTCAACGCCAACGTGGGCGGCCTGACCGAAGGAACCGAGTACACAATTCTAGTGACCCTCAACGGGCCGCCAGCGGTGAACTCGGGTTCGGTGCTGTTTAAGACCGCCGGTACAACCGTTGTGGATCCGCCAGAAGTAACCCCGGTCGTACTGCAGAACTTGCGCCTCGTCAGCACAGGATCAACTCGCTTTGAGTTTCACTACGACTCAAACATCTGTGCCAACGGGTCGTTTGTGATTCGCGAGCAAGGCGGCGCCACGGTGGGGAGTAACGCGGGCCAGGCCGACGGTTGCACCAACCGTCACCTCGGCATCCCTGGCTTCTGGACCAATGCGCTTACGCCAAACACGACCTACGTGGTCACCGTGACGGTGGAGGCCAACGGTCGAGGGCAGGGCGGCGGGAACACCGCAACACGAACACTGACCGTGACCACATCGGGCTAGGTTCGGCTACGCCGCTGTTTTACGCAATCGGCTACGCCGCTTGTTGTTGGCGGGGGAGGTCCTTGGTGACTGGTGGGAGTTCGGTGAACTGCCAGCCATCATTGGTTTCGGCGACAACGTGGCAGTTCTTCGCCACGTTCCAAAGCGCACGACGGATCGGCGTTGGGTTGTAGCGATACAGATGCGGGAACGCCTTGCTGATGGCCTCGGTCGCTAGTGCAGCGTTGTAGTGCGGGATCTTTGCGTCGAGGTGGTGGGCCACGTGCGTTGTACCAATTCGATGATGCAGTAGATCAGCGATTGGACCGTACGGACGGTCGACCGAGCAGAAGGCGCCTCGGACAAAGGACCAGTCGTCGTCGTAGTGGGGTACGTCGGTATCGGTGTGCTGCAACCAGGTGTAGGACACGAGCCAGCCGTTCACGATGATGTACGGGCCCATGTAGAGCGCCAGCATTTGCATGGCACTACCGGCAATAGCCCACCAGAGGAGAAGCGCCAGCATCACCAGAACGCCAACAGATGACCAACGAACCTTGCGCTTCCACCGGTCTGGGAAAAGCGCTTGGCTAAACGGTCGGGATGGCCAGAAGTGATTGGTGACGCCGCGCTCAGGGCCGCCCGTAAGGCCAAACATCAAATACAGGGGCCAGCCAAAACCGAGACGTCCAGCAAGCGTGAGCACGCCGTGAGTGTTTGGGCCGATCTTGCGCCGTGCGGTGAGCGCACGCATCCCGCGAGAGGTGGTGATCCGTTTGGGAACGTGGGTTTCGCCTTCGGTGACATGGTTTGTTTTGCCGTGGTGAATGGCGTGGCTTCGTTGCCAAGAGAAGTAGGGGACAAGCAGCGCCGAATGCAGGACATACCCAATGGCATCCTGGATCTTGGGCGTTGGGGCAAAGGCTCGATGGCCGCACTCGTGGGCAATAACCCAGACGCCGACGGCAATGGTGCCGTTGACGTAGGCGTACAAGAGCCACGCTGGAGTCCACGCCCACGTAAGGGGGATGAACATCCAGGCCAAGATGCCCGTGGCGAGCGTGAGCCCAAGGGACATCACGGCATAGGGCAACGAGCGCGACAATTTTCGCTCGAAACATTCGGCCGGAATCGCAGCCTTAACTTCGGCTGTGGTCGGGATGCTGGGAGGGAATTCGACGTGCTGCACGACGCAAGGATGCCAGCCTGTGCCGCAGATGAGCGGTTACCGAAGGGTTAGTTACCGAACGTTTACCGAGTGGTTGGTTTATATGCCGGACGAGTTGCTTCAAAGGCACCAATTGTGGCGCCTTCTTGCATTGTCAGGCCAATGTCATCGAGGCCGTTCAAGAACCGGTGTTGCACCGAGTCACTGAGGTCAAAGTCGACCTCAATGTCGAGTGCTGGCACTTCGAGGGTGCGACGCTCGACATCAACGGTCAGTTCGAGGGTTGGGTCCTCTTGGATGGCCGCCATCAGGCGGTCGCTGACCTCTTGGGTGACCTCGACGGCAACGAGGCCGTTCTTTGTGCAGTTGTTGCGAAAGATTGGACCGAAGCGTGAAGAGATAACCGCAGCGAATCCGTACTGCTGGATGGCCCAGACGGCGTGTTCGCGGCTCGAGCCGGTGCCGAAGTTTGGTCCACCAACAAGAATGTTGGCGCCCGCATACTGCTCTTGGTTCATGACAAACGTTGGGTCGTCACGCCATTCGGCGAACAGTCCCTTGTCGAAGCCGGTGCGCTCGACGCGTTTGAGCCAATCGGACGGAATGATCTGGTCGGTGTCGACGTCGGAGCGATCGAGCGGCACGGCCGTGCCCTGAACAATGTGTACGGCTTCCACGTTATTCTCCCGAAACTTCCGCTCGGATCCCCGGAATGCGGCGATGGATACTCATGCTTGGTCCTTCAGGTCTTCAGGTGTGGCGAATGTTCCAGCGATTGCCGTGGCTGCTGCGACGGCGGGGGACACGAGGTGGGTTCGTCCGCCTCGGCCTTGGCGGCCTTCAAAGTTGCGGTTGGAGGTCGATGCGGACCGTTCGCCCTCGGTGAGCTTGTCGGGGTTCATTGCGAGGCACATCGAGCAGCCCGGTTCACGCCAGTCGAATCCGGCATCGATGAAGATCTTGTCGAGGCCTTCAGCTTCGGCTTGTTTCTTGACGAGGCCAGATCCTGGGACGACCAGGGTGCGCATGCCTTCCTTGACGGAGCGGCCTTCGGCTACAGCGGCTGCTGCTCGGAGGTCTTCGATGCGGCTGTTTGTGCAGCTGCCGATAAAGACCGTGTCGACCTCGACGTCTTTCATTGGCATGCCGGCGGTGAGGCCCATGTATTCGAGTGCTCGTTCGGCGGCGTCACGTGCAACGGGGTCCGTGTACATGTCGGGCGTTGGCACGTTGTCGGAGAGCTGGATGACCTGACCGGGGTTGGTTCCCCAGGTGACATGCGGGGTGATGTCTTCGCCGTGGATCACAACTTCGCGATCGAAGACGGCGCCTTCGTCGGTCTTGAGGGTGCGCCAGTAGGCAACAGCTGCGTCCCAGTCAGCACCCTTGGGCGCTTGTGGGCGACCCTCAAGGTAAGCAAACGTGGTTTCGTCGGGTGCGATGAGGCCAGCCTTTGCCCCGAACTCGATCGCCATGTTGCAGACCGTCATGCGGCCTTCCATGGAGAGCGCCTCGATGACAGGGCCACGGAATTCGGCGATTGCGCCGATGCCGCCGCCGGTGTCACATTCTTTGAGGATGGCGAGCACGACGTCCTTTGCTGTTGACCCCTCGGGGAGGACACCATCGACCGTGATGGACATGGTCTCTTGGGCTGGCTGGATCAGTGTCTGTGTGGCGAGGACATGCTCGACCTCGCTGGTGCCAATACCAAACGCCAGAGCGCCGAACGCTCCATGCGTGCTGGTGTGGCTATCGCCGCAGACGATGGTCATACCCGGCTGGGTGAGGCCCTGCTCGGGGCCAATGACATGCACGATGCCCTGGTTGACGTGACCCATTGGGTAGTTCGTGATGCCGAACTCGTCGGTGTTCACGCGAAGGGTCTCGACCTGTTTCGCCGACACTTCGTCAGCGATTGGCTGATCGATGTTCTCGGTCGGAACGTTGTGGTCCTCTGTCGCGATCGTCAGATCGGGACGGCGTACGGTACGGCCGTTTTGGCGAAGTCCGTCGAAGGCCTGTGGGGAGGTGACTTCGTGGACCAAGTGCAGGTCGACGTAGAGGAGGTCGGGCTGTCCATCTTCGGCGTGTACGACATGGTCGTCCCACACCTTCTGGCTGAGGGTTCTGGCTTCGGTGCTCACGCTGAGCAGGCTATCCGCGTCGGTTGCCGAGCTGGCGCGCTGTCGCCTCTTCGGGATTGCAAAGTTGCTAGCGACGTGACAAAAGTCGGTTGTCAGCGAATTTCGGGTGCCCTAATGTGCAAAGTCGCGGGGCGGGCTTCCCAAGTAGGTAATTCATGGCAAAGCACGGTGAGGACCCATCGGGTCTCGAGGAGTACGGCATCTTTCTCGCGGACGCTCCACCCGAGTTGCTCGCCAAAGCGACAATGGCAGCGACGCCTTGGGTATCGATGCTCACCAGGCTCGGAATCGCTGCGCTTTTCATCGTTAACGGTCTTACCGCCATCATCAAGCCAGCAGAGTTTCTTGCGCTCGTTCAGAACAACCTTATTCTCGGCGTCTTGCCAGACGGTCTTCACGAGATTGTGGTTCGGTCCGCAGCGATACCCGATCTAGGTATTGCGGCGCTGCTCGTGAGTCGTCGTAACGATGCAATGACCGCACTGGCCATGGGCCTATGGATGGGTTCTATCGCACTCGTAAAGGGAATGAACCTGATCCTGGGATAACGGGTTACTCGTCGGCATCGAGGAGGGACCCATTGGAGTCGTAGCCATCGTCAGATTCGATGATCACGTACGCATCTTTGGGTACCGCCGGTGCGAAGTCTTCACCGAGGGCATCTGTAGGCAGCAACGCCCTGGCCGCCCCAGAGGGGCATCGATTCGGGTAATGATGGAGTCATGGTTCCCGCCAAACACCTCGACTGGTTCGCCGAGAACATCGAGTGGTTCCTGAACCTCTCGACCAACGTGCTGGCCATACCCGTTCCAGCGTGCCCGGGTTGGAATGTTGAGAACGTCGTCAACCATCTCGGCTATGGGGTCGGACTTGCGTATCCGCACGCGCTTGGTGCGTCCCCCACCTGTTCTAGGGCCGAAGCGTTTGCGAATGTGCAGATGCCCACCGAGTTGCCATCGGGACAAGACGCTCTTGGCGAGTTCGAGCGGCACATGGATGCTTGCCTCAAGGCATGCAACGCAATCCACGCGGGTGTTGCTTGTTACACCTACGAGGGTCCAGGTCTTGCCGCGTTCTGGTTCCGTCGAGCAGCGATCGAAACGTCTCTGCACCGACTCGACGTTGCCGAAGCCCTAGTGCTTGCGGGTGACTCGTCATTGGATACAGAACTCTCAGATGTTCGGGCTATCGATGCGATTGCCGAATCGGTCGAATTTGCTTTGCCCTTTGCTGCGTCTCTGTGCGAGGCGAGCATCCCAGCCATTTCGGTGTGTGTCGTCTCGACCTCGACTACGACCTCGACCATGTTCCAGCTCGGAACGGGCGATATCGCGGCAACGATCAGCGGTGACGCGCTGCAGGTTTTGTCGACGCTCTGGGGACGATCCAGCGATGGAGTCGCGATCGAAGGGAATCGGGATGTGGCCGACCAGTGGCTGTCCGTAATCGAGCAGGCGTTCGCTCCACGTTAAGCCTGCGTCGGTACGCCGAACTTCTAGCCGTTCCACCAGTCCTTGGACTTGAGTCGGTCGCTGCCGCCAGTGGCGTCGTGGATTTTCATCGCTAGGCCCCGGAATCGGGTTCCCGCCAACCGTCGCCATAGTCGGTTGCGGCGTTTGCTGTAGTCCCGTGTGTAGGGGCAGACCCGGACACAAACAGCACAGTCGCTGTTGATCTTTGACCAGTAGCTGAAACACTTCTCACCGTCGACGGACCACTTCTTTACGCCCTTGATGCTGGAGATGTTTACCGGCTGCCAGTCGGGTTCGCCGTGGGGGATTGCTTTGGCCGGGCACTTGTCTGCACAGCGGTCGCATTGCTCGCAAAACTCTTTGACGCCAAAGGTTTTGGGTGCGTCGGTGGCGAGTGGCATGTCGGTGAAGATCTTGCCGATGCGAAAGCGCGGACCGAGCTCGGGGCTGATTACGAGACCGTGCCGGCCATATTCGCCCAGGCCGGCTTGCATGGCCAGGGGGATGGCGAGTGCGGTGTCGTTCATTGAGGCAATGGCTTGGTAGCCAAGATTGCGGATGTATTGGGCCATACCTAACAGCACGGTTGCGTCGGTGGAGTAGCCGAGGCCGGTGGCGGTCCCCGAGAGCGCTGAAGGTGCGGTCTTGATGAGCGAGTCGTTCATCTCTTGGCCAATAACCACGACGTGGGTGAGGCCGTCGGGAAGTTCGTTTGGCTTGGGGCCTTTCTCGGTGACGCTGAACCGTTCGGTGTAGATCCAGCGTTCGTCGAACTCGGTGATGCCGATGAGGTCGGCGCCAAATACCTCCGATACCTGCTTCAGCTCTCGGCTTGCCTGTTCGGGTGTGCCAACGTCGACCTTCTCGCTTGCGCCGTCGCGCAGCATCGATAGCGGGTCGAGGAAACCGTCACGTCGATCGTTGTCTTCGAACATCTCGGCAAAGATGTCGGCCACGTGCCACGAGGCGTTGCGGATGGCGTAATCGCGTTGGGTGAAGCCGTTTGCCTTGCGCCACTTGGTGAGCGGGCGCCGGTACGTCGCAAAGAAGGTGTCGGTTCGCTCGTCGCGTATCTTGTCGTCCCACATCGAGCGGGAGAAGACGTCGTCTACCTGGCTGAATCGCTCGAAGGAGTCGGGATCAACAATGAACGGATCGGTCACTGTTGCAGCATCTCACAGCGAGACGCTCCATAGGGGGCCTGTCCCCGCGAGCTCATGGGGCCTGTCCCCATTTGTGAGGTGAATTTGTTGAAAGTTGGGGAGTTTTGGGCCGCGGACCCCCATCTGGGGATTTGGGGCCTGTCCCCAATGGGCGGAAATGAGGGAAGGGGCCTGTCCCCACGAGAATCGATTATCAGGCTTGACGCGTGTCCTCAACGACGGCGACGCGGTGCATGACGCGGCGGTTGGGCAGGTAGTCGATGACGGCGTAGTGCTGGGTGCCGCGGTTGTCCCAGATCGCAACCGTGTTTGGTTTCCATCGCAGACGCACGTGGTGTTCGGGCCGGTTGATGCGATCGAAGAGCTCGGTGAGGAGACGGCCGCTTTCGGGGGCGGACAGGCCAATGATGAAGCGGGTGAACGATTCGCTCACATTGAGATACGGACGGCTGGTCCCGGGGTGGTGCGAGACGATTGGGTGTACGGCGGTTCGTGCGGTTGCGTATGCGTCGAGGATGCCGTCGTTGCCGCCGTCTCGGTATGCAGGTGTGCGGAAGGCGCCCATGTCGTGCACGGCTTCGAGCTTGGCGAGGTCGGCTTTCATGCCTTCGGGGAGCGATTCGTAAACCGAGTACATGCTTGCCCAAAGCGTGTCGCCACCAGCGGGAGGGATCACAACACCTTTGAGGATCGAGGCGAACGGCGGCTGCTCGCGATAGGTCATGTCGCTGTGCCACTCGGCAGCGTCGGGGAGGTCGTCGTCTTTCCATTCGATGATGACGACGTCGTCGCTATCAGGGTGGGTGACGTAGGAGTGATGTCGAGCGCCCAGTGTGCCGAGGGCCTGGCCGAGCTCGGCCATCTTTACCGGTGACAGGTCGAAGTTCGGCATAAAGATCACCTGATGCTCCATGAGGAGTGAATGCAGCTGATCGGCGAGCTCGGTCGTGATCTCGGTTGTGGAATCGAGGCCCGAAATTTCGGCGCCCAATGCGGGGGAGAGACGATCGATGCTCAGCGACATTCTCCCAATGTAGAACCCCGATCAGGAAAACTGAACACTCGTTCAGTTTTGCTCCGATTACAACGGAAGGCGCAGCGGGGGGCATGTCTACGTTCTCGGTGACAACCGAAGTCGAAGCCTCGACTCTCGTACCTTTGGCCCGATACCGATCGACAATATTGTTGCGAATCATGCCTGGCTCTGGTGGGGTGGAAACTAGGGCGGTGCGGAAGTGAATGTGAGTGTGTTGTACGGACGTTTCTCATTTGTTGGCCCGACATCTCGCCGAATGTGATTGGTCCGAGTCGGAAGCTGGGATAGAAGGAAGTCCCTCGATAAGGAGTTTCACCATGGCACTCAGGCTTGGCGACATCGCACCCAACTTCACCGCACCTACGACACACGGCGAAATCGACTTCCACGACTGGAAGGGCGATTCCTGGGTTGTGCTGTTCTCCCACCCGAAGGACTACACCCCGGTTTGCACCACCGAGTTGGGCATGACCGCAAAGCTTGGCGAGGCCTTTGCTGAGCGCGACGTCAAAGCAATCGCTGTCAGCGTGGACACGGTCGAAGACCACAACGGCTGGATTGGCGACATCGAAGAGACCCAGGGTGCAGCGGTTAACTTCCCGATCATTGGCGACCCCGACCGGGTGGTTGCTGGTTTGTACGACATGATCCACCCAAACGCCGACAACACTCTCACGGTTCGTTCGTTGTTCATCATTGGCCCCGATCACACGGTCAAGTTGATGATCACGTACCCAGCATCTACCGGCCGCAACTTCGACGAGGTGCTTCGTGTTATCGACAGCCTGCAGCTGACCGCAAATCACTCGGTCGCAACACCGGCCAACTGGAAGAGCGGCGAACGCGTCATTGTTTCGCCAGCGCTCGACGATGAGGCAGCGACCGCAAAGTTTGGTGGCTTTGATGCGGTGAAGCCGTACCTGCGGTATGTCGCAGACCCGTCGAGCTAACGATCTAATCCCCAGGCCGCTGCCACTGTTTGTTCGCCAAGCGGGTCGTGCGTCAACAATTGCTCGGCGTCGAACGGGTAGTAGTCGTTGACCCAGAACAACGCTTCGGTCAGTTCTGCGAAGTACTCCTGAGCGTTGGTGGTCGCGTAGGCCTGCTGCGTCCCGCCGGTCACGTATTCGACAGAGTCGTAAATCCCGCCATTGAGAGCTGCCACGTAGGCGCTCTGGATGGCTTGGTTGTTGTATCCCAACTGCTGGTCGTGCCAGGCATGCGCAAATTCGTGGAGCAGCATTGCAGGTTGTTGCTGAGTCCAGCCGAGGTAGTTGTTGGCGTTGCCAAGTTGAACGCCCCCAGCCCACGCTGTTGGATACTCATTCTCGGCAAGCCATTCCGCCGACGGATGATAGACACCGCCCGGAAACTCGGCCACGTCGTATTCGAGCCAGATGGTTACTGTTTGGCTGAATTCGACGCCTCCCGATGGCAACACTGTGCTCACACGTGCAAGGTCGTTTCCAAGCTGTGTTACGACCTGGTCCCTCAGGTCTGGGTACTCACGAGTCAGCTCGCCAGCAACACAAACCGTCCAACCATTGACTTGCTGCTTGTACTTGTATATACAATACAGTAGTAGCAGGTAGCCTG
>JAVCKV010165447.1:0-17806 GCA_032274145.1 Herpochondria borealis | reverse complement strand
CTGGTCTTATACTTTTCAAGAAGTACTAGCGAAACATGGCCAATTAGCACGGCACTTTTGAAAAGTACAAGCTTTTCTTATACCTGGCTATTGCCCCCGAAGCTCAGAACCTGTACTTTCTTATACTTTCCAATTTTACGTACTCGGAGTAGATTATTGCACCGCTACGCGTCTACGGTACTATTCATATTATGTCTACAAGCTCACAAATTAAGAATGGGATGAGTCCACAGATTCGATTGACAGCAGATGACTGGATGAGTATGCCACTCAATCACTTTGATCGTGTTGTTCTGGTGGCAATACCAGTACAGGTGAAACGTGTTCTGTTATGTTGAGCTCTCTGTAGGTCGGCATGCTCCAAGCGTGGAAGTCTTTGAAACACGCTTATTTTACGTGACATGTATGACAATTTCGCACGGTCCACAAAACCTGGAGAGGAAGCAGTGCACCACAATCGACAATCAGGCGTCGCACAATTTACACTAAGGAACTTGGTATGAGCGAGATGGATGCCGACCAGCCCTCGACTGTCGCGGCCGAGCACCCATTGGGGTCGCGAGAGCGCCTTGACTCACTGATTCTGAAACGAGAAGCAGAACAAGAAATCCTGCAACTTGCTCAGAACTACCCAGAGGTATTTGCTGCTGATATTGTGAAGTACAAGCGACAATTCCGTGAGCAAAATGATAATAGCCGCTGTCCACTGAACTACCTCATGGCACGTAGGCCGATTGTGAATATCGAAACGTTCGAAGCCGTGTATGATGCATTTCCAGCCGCGATACATTCCGTTGACTCGTTTGGTGACACAGTGCTCTCAGAGCTTTTGAGCAATGATCACACTGATCCGTCGTTCTTTGAGTTGCTCAAGGCTGTCATTAACAAATCAAATGCAGAACTTGCTGTGATCTGTGGCACCAAAACTCCAATATCGAAAGCGATAGACAAAGGATGCTCGCAGGAGGTGGTTCAGTACATGATTGATCAACATCCTGGAGATCCGTTTCGAGAACACGCCCCATATCAGAGGACACTGCTTTCCGCTGTTGTGGAGCACTCTTCCCAGTATTCGTTTGAGTTTCTCAAGTACGTGTTCGAGCAAAACCGAGATGCTGTTCGAGTCCAGGGAACGGATATCTGTAAGTCAACGGTACTACATACCGCCTGTAAGGCGTGTCCACTCAAGGAAGACGTCGTTCGGCTGATTCTGAGAGCTTATCCCGAGGGCGCGCTTGTGAAGTCAAGGTATGAGCAGCTTCCTCTGCATGCACTGCTGTATCCGGAGCTCATCGGTCGGGATGACGTTTTCGAAAAAGAGGAAATATTGATTCAAATTGCTCTTGCCAACCCAAATGCAATATTCTCCGCAACACACGACAACTATTGTCGCAAATTTACGCCCTTCTCTGTACTCCTGTCCAAGAAATTTTTACATGAGTTTGGGGAAGAGGGATGTTCTTGGCGCACTGAGCCTGAGACATCAGAATACTCGATTACGTGGAGCTTTCTGTTCCTGTTTATGAACATTTACCGTCATGGCGACAAGACCAATGTAGGGGAGGCTTGGAACCCGCCACAGTACCCCGCTCACATGGGTAAGACAACCGTGCTGGATATCTGATCATAATTGCCTGCGCTATGCTCTCACCAATCACCATCTTTCTCTTTATTGCTCAGCCGCTAGCTGCCCGTGTCCTTCAGACTTTTTGGTCCTGATGGCCCAGTTGTGCCCAGACCATCTTCTAAGGTGCGACAACGAAGGACGAAGCGTTCTGTCACTCGCACTTGAATCAGGTCATAGTGTTGGTTTGAGAAACCATACCGATGTGGGCTGCATTCGTCGTCTTGTCGAAGTCGATATTCGCATGCTTGGACTTCCAGATGCCAAGACGCAGCTTTATCCATTCATGACAGCAGCTTGCAGTCAGGATCGCATTGCCAAAATGGATATCCTGGATTGCTTGTACCGGGAACAAAGGGCGGAGGCCTCATTGAAATGCCTCAATACAATCTATTTTCTTCTTCGAGCTGATCCGTCAAAGGCACAGAGGGTGGGAAGTCGTCTGCCTAAGAGTTTCGCCCAAGTGCAGGCTATCTGACTGAGCTGGAATATGCTGACGAAAACAAGTTCAACATGTAATAACTCGAGGAGAGACAAGCATCATGTTGGTGTGTGCTGAAACTGTTGCATGCGGATTTCAAGTTGCGAGCATACGGCGACGAAAGCTGCAATCGCATCGTAGGAAACACGGATAATGTGCCAAACGTAAGCGTATTTTGCTTTATAGATAGTGTGGTCGTAATAGTATTGTAGGGTGCCACAAGCGTCACGGTGGCAGCCGTCCCAAGACTACGTGCGTACCCGCAAAACAAAGCAGCAAGGACTTCGTCGGACCGTCCTTACCGACGCCGAGTGCTTCTAACAAGCTCCTATGAATCCTCTCGTTCTTATGAAATTCGAATCAAGGCCCAATTCTCCCGAGGGAACATCGTTGCACAAGATCAACTTGATCTTATATTTTTTAAATTAAAATAATATCGCATTGCCAACACGCATAGAATTTCAACTCCCACTCCTGGTGGGTCCATTCATTGAGTCGTCGGTCTAGACCTTGACACCAGCAAAGGTACCTTCCTCTCGTTCTTCGTCCCACTTGTCTGTCCACAACGAAGGGCAGATGCTCGTTGCCATTTGACGCATAGGCTGGCATCCAGCATCATCCTTGGTTTGCTTCACACAGACCAGCCATTCATTGTAGCGGTTCCAGCAATGGCCCGCTTGATTGAACGAGGGGAAACGAGCGTCACGAGGTGTGGTTCGCACGGCCTTGACCTGATTCAACAGAGCCTGTTCTTCGGCATTGAGTTCCGGAACAGGAGTCGTGAAGATCTTGTTGAGCTTGTAGTCTGTAATATCAGGCATGATGAAAGTGAAATGTGTCTGCAAGAGGATGTTGAGATAATGAGGGCGAGTAAAAAGGTGACAGTAGGTTGGTACAAAGACGGAATCTGGAATTTCGCGACGAACCCGAACTCAATGCATGATGGCTCGCCAACCAAAGACCTTCTCCGGCCTTTTTCACTCTCCACCATGCCGATTTTCACTCCGTCGTTTGCACCTTCACTCCCCCATGGCTAATTGACGAGAGGGTGTCATAAAGAGACTCTTCCTTGTATGAAGCCAATGAACATACCTTACAAACGGAACCGTTGCGATGGACTGCCAACAAGGGTGTTGAACAAAAACGCACAACCAGTGATGTCATCAAAACCTTATCTCGAGACAGGATCTTGCTTGTGAAACTGCGTGAGACCTCGAGAGCTCGTCATGCTGTGACGCCTCGGGCAAGATAAGATTCAAGTTGACATGCCTACGACGTACCTCTCAACCATCAACCATCAAGAGAACAAGTAGTTGAATCGAACACGACAATGATGGCCAGGCCACACTCCCCATCACTTGGTGCTTTACTGCTGCTGTTGATTCTATCATCGGCTATTTCTTGTTCAGCTTTCAGCCCGGTAGCTCCGAAACGAGCAACAACAGCAGCCCTCTTTTCCACAACCACCCCACCTTCTACAATCGATGCAGATGATTTATACTTGGCGATCAAACAAACACCACCTCTTGTCAGCGACAGTAATCAACGCATTACGTTGACTCGTTATTTCAGTAATCTCGTCAAGAAACAACCCGAGCTCCGTCCCATGCAATCACTCTTTCAGAGTCTTCAAATGGCTTGCAAGACCATTTCCAACCTTGTCAACCGCGCTGGCTTGGTATATGGTGTCAACGATCGCAGCATGATGGACGACGAAGATGAATCCTTTCAGCTTGATGGACGATTTTACAGTATGAAACGACTCGATCAGCTGTCCACCAATGTCTTGAGGAATGCTTTACGTTTTACTGGAAAGGTGCACTTGGTGGCACCCCAGAGTACAACCGAAGAAGTTGCCGAACATCAACCTGGTGTCTTGATTGCTAGTGCGTTGGATAGCAATTATGTCGCAGTCTTGGATCCTATGGATGGATCAGGAAATGCAGATGCATCGATTTGTACAGGAACAGTCTTTGGAATCTTCAAGGACAAGGCGGGCATTGACTTTGAGGCCTTGGAAGATGATGCGACGGAACAAGAAAACTTGGTCAAGGCCGTCTTGCAGCCAGGCAAGAAGATGCGAGCCGCGGGGTATTGTCTTTATAGTTCCGCCACTGTCTTGGTCTTTACGTTGGGAGGAGGCAAAGTCATGGGCTTTACGCTGGATCCGCAGCTGAATGAATTCGTCTTGACGCACCCCAATCTCACCATTCCCGAACGTGGCAACGTGTATTCCTGCAACGAAGCCAATTCAGAAGGGTGGGATAAGAGTTTCCAACAGTATCTCATGGCCCTCAAGACGGGAGAAAATGAGTCCAAGACTCGGTACGCTCATCGCTACGTGGGCAGCATGGTGGGTGACATTCATCGAACCCTATTATATGGTGGCATCTTTTGTTATCCTCAAGATTCCAACCTTCATCCACGTGGTAATCTTCAGCTCCTGTACAAGTCAGCACCAATGGCCTATCTGGTGGCGGCTGCTGGTGGAAAGAGTTTGGATCAAGAGGGCAATGACTTGTTGAATGTTAGGCCAGAGCGTGTGCACACCAAGTCACCTTGCTTTATTGGATCGCCACAAGATGTGGAGGAGTTGAGAACCTATCTGACGGGTGACGTGAAAAGTGAAGAAAAGGAGTAACTAGTAGTAGTAGCATTGCGTGTTGATTGATTTGGAGTACAAGTACCCAGTGATCTTAAAAAGTTGATAGGCTGTGGAGCGAGTCAGTACTAGCTTCTTGAGGCATTGCTTGATCTGAAATGAAGCCCATACTTCGAGCTGAACAGCGAACGGAAACAACATGGGGTCTAATATGACACTGTCGCACGAACAGCATGTAAATAGTCGTGGTCAATTCTGTCTAGAGGACGACGGCAATAAAACAATGTGTAGCATGGAATTCGAACAGCCCATCAAAACAATGGTTCCTAAATGATGTCGCAAGGTTCTGCGTGCAGTAGGTTCTGTGATACCA
The DNA here is from genome assembly GCA_032274145.1 of Herpochondria borealis. Taxonomy (NCBI): domain Eukaryota; phylum Rhodophyta; class Florideophyceae; order Ceramiales; family Ceramiaceae; genus Herpochondria; species Herpochondria borealis. The sequence goes on along the minus strand of JAVCKV010165447.1, from coordinate 12,726 downwards.
GCCGACCGGCGTTTTACGTCAGTACAAGTGGCGCAGACTTTCGTTTTACTTGCAACGCGTTTACTGTTTCGGAGCTCCACTGGTTGGTCCAATAGATGCTTGTAGAACAACAATAAGTAGTGCCTTCTTTGTCATTATTTTACGTAGTCGCGCAGGCAGAAAGATCTTGCGACGTGTAGTTGCGACGTGTAGTTGCCTGTTGCACGAGTATACGACGGCGCGCGCCACCACACAATACTGACCAAAGAAAAGGTTTGCTACCAGAGGAAAAGAGAAAACTCGGCATGCCTCAATTATTCCGTTGAAAGTTTTCACCTGCTGTCGTCTTTTCAAATTCATCCAAAAAGTCATCCAATCCATCATCTGGTGTTGTTGCAGCAGCAGGTCGTACGGCTGCTGCTTGTTGAGTAGTAGTCGTAGACTCTCGATTGTAATTTTCACCACCCGTGGCTCCACAAAATTGATCAAATTCCGACAGAACGTCATCCACATCAGCTTCCTTGGCATCGCTCGCCAAGACTTGGGATCCATCCGCAAAGACCCATGTGGTTCCTGCCGGTCGGTCTTCTGCAGATTGGATCCACACAGGAGCAGTGCCGGGAGCTTCTGCTGATGTAGATGATTGTTGTTGCTGCTGTTGAGACTTTGAACCCACGTCCTTGACAATGTCACAAATTTGAGTTTTCAGAACGGATTGAGAAATGAGTGTATGTGTGGTGGAAAGGGATGTTAGCAGTTCTTGACATGTTGGTCGATCTGCAGGATTCTTTTGCAGCAACCAAGAAATAATGTTGGAAAAGGTGGTGGACCACTCTTGTGCATAGTCTTCCTCGTCGTCATCATCTGTTTCTTCATAGTCATAGGTCGCCAGCGAAGGAGGTTCCTCTTGAATAGTGAGAATCAACACTTTCATTGGTGGATACTTGGCGTAGGGAGCATACCCCTTGGCCAGCTCGAGTGCAGTGATACCCAAAGACCACAGATCAGCCTTGTAATCATATCCATGCACCTGTTCCATCACCTCTATAGGAAGGATGAAGGAAAGAACACGTGTGTGCGCGCGCAATTGTTTGTTAGTTCACACACTCTCAAGGAAAGTCTCGCCGCCTAGCTAGCCCTCCAAGAGTAGTAGTAACACAACACCGTCTTACCTGGTGCCATCCAGCACGGTGTTCCGACAAACGTCTTCGCCTTTTCATTCTGCGGGATCAACCATCCCGAGACTCCGAAATCTGCAATAGTAACGTCACCCATTCCGTTGAGCAAAATGTTGGAACCCTTGATATCTCGATGAATCTGGCCATTGTCATGAATGTACTTGAGCCCGAGCAACGTTTGCTGAAGAATGTACAGTATGTGAGGTTCCAAGGACAAGAGATTACCACTACTGCCCTCTTGTTCTCTTCGCAACACCCGTCGTGCTTCCTGAAGACAGTGCACGGCGGACCCCTTGCTCATGAAAGGCGTCACGACCCAAAGTTGCGTTTGAGCCAAGAAGGCAGTATGACAGGGTAAAATGTTGGGGTGCAAGGACAGTCGCATGAGCTGAACTTCCATTCGAATTTCTTGTAGATCTGAATCGATATGATCAAGATTCAGTACCTTGACCGCCACGTTTTCTTCGCTACTACTACCACCACCTGTACTGTCGAGAGACGATATGGACGTTTGTGCTTTCCAGACGGATGCAAACGCACCTTGTCCAATCTTTCCTGCAAAATTGTAGGCATTCGAATCAGTTGGCCATTCTATCGCTGATGGAGCGGTTGTTGAAGGAACAGAAGCACCTGCGGCAGCCGTCGTTGTTGTTGCCATGGTCAAAAGTCTCTTCCCGAGTTCAGTTTACGAAAAGGGGCAGTAGCAAGGACATTTGAAAGCACTCCCAAGAGTGTGTTGTGGTGGCTTAAGAAGACTGCCTGAGGGGTATTCGCACGTTTCGCGCACAGCAGAAATGACAAAGATTGATTCTTGCCCAATCAGAAGAATCAGGAATCTCGAGTTTGGGTGACACGCGACGTACGAATCTGATAATCCAAGTGTCAAATTTCACTTCAACCTCACGTTTTCTCTTCAACAACCAAAGAAGTTGTTGGTCACCGTACTCTAGTTGTTGATCACCTTGCATACATACCAGTAGCAGCAACAGTTCCATCGATTTCCTTCATAGTTCTTCATAGAAGCACACTCTCTTCCTGTCACATTTTCGAAAGACGTATTCCTAAAGAACTTGTCCCCTCATCCAGCAAAAGACAGACCTTCACCCCCTGCTCATTTTTGGTCGCTCGGTCAATTGACTACTACTTTACTACTTACTTTTGAAAATCATCATGTCCACCAGAACATTGTCTCGAAAAGGTTCAGATCCTCCCGGCAATTGCCGTTTTGGCATTCCCAAAAAGGGCCGCCTCTATGAAAAGGTCGTGGGGATGCTCAAGGGCGCTGGCATTGAATTTCGACGAGAAGCACGTCTCGATGTGGCCCTGTGTGTGGGCGTCCCCATGACGCTCGTCTTTCTTCCTGCTGCTGACATTGCCAAATATGTCGGTGAAGGAAATGTCGATATTGGCATTACAGGACAAGATATTGTTCGTGAAAGTATGGTCAAGGTGGATCAAGTTATGGAATTGGGCTTTGGCAAGTGCAAGCTGTGTGTGCAAGCACCCGTGGCCAGCAAGATTGGGTCTGTGGAAGAGTTGGCGGGTGGTCGCATCGTCACGTCGTTTCCGGATACGACAAGGGCTTTCTTTGATGAGATTGATAAGAAGAAGGGAACCGAGACCAAGGTCAAGTTTGTCTCTGGATCCGTCGAAGCTGCCTGTGGATTGGGATTGGCCGACGCTGTGGTTGATTTGGTCGAAACTGGTACTACCATGAGGGTAAGAGAGACGTCTATGTGTTTGTGTCTGAATGGATGTAATACTAAGACGGACGAACAAGAAATCGGTGTCGTCCTGGGGGACTCCTCTGCAAGGTTCTCACTGTGTATTCTCTTGTTTCTTTTAGGCCGCTGGACTGGAAGTCGTTCATGATGTTCTCGAAACACAAGCCATTCTCATTGCCAATCCTCACTCTCCACATGAGGATGTCATTAAAATGCTTCAACGTCGCCTTGAGGGGTACATTACTGCCACAAAGTTTGTCATGGTCATGTACAATGTTCACGTTGATTTGTTGGAGGCTGCCACCAAGATTACACCTGGCAAGCGATCTCCGACCATTACGGCGTTGGATAATACAGACTACAAGGCAGTCTCTAGTTTGGTGTCAGCCAAACAGGTGAACAATATTATGGATCAATTGCATGATATGGGCGCCACTGATATTTTGGTGATTGATATCCACAATTCTCGAATGTAAATTCAAAATGGTGATATGGAATACCTAGAGTTGATGGTAGGATGTGTACTCTCTGGGAGAGATAGAATGAAGAATATAAAAACTGAACGACTCATGACTGTGATCAAGGCGATGCTGTGATGTAGATACAAGAATAGATGGCTGACTCGGCATCTTGAGAGTGTTGGCCAAGAAGTTAGATCTAGTTAGACTTGACGGTCTTGACAAGACGGGGACACGCTATGCTGCACAAACACACAGAAGTCCAATGATCGCCTCCTGGACGAGGAGGAGCTAGCTTTCAACACTACTGCTCGCTAGACGTAGTAGTCCTGCCACCGAAGTCGAGAGGCGGCACGTGAGGATCGGACCAGCCTGCTCTACCAGCCCGCATCTGCTTACACTTTGAGAAGACGAGACATGATAGTTTCTATTGTACAGGACTTTTTCTACATCTAGAATCCCTCTCAAAGCACTTTCCGGAATGTGGTCGGTGCATGTCGTAAATATCGCACTATCTCCGGTGGAGAGTTCCTGTGCGCCGTTCTCAAGGAAGTGCCTCTTGCTTCCCAGTCTCCTATTGCCAAGCATCTTCTTCGTCCTGGTCTTCTGCTACTTCTTCTACTGGAGGTGTTTCGTATTGTTGCTTCTTACCAAATGCTTTCACAACACGTTCTTCTTCTTGTTCCAGGGCAGTCTCTGCTTCATCGACGGCTCGAAAGACCCATTCTTCGCGTCGCTCACTCGTGGTTCCATCGGGAGGAATGGGCGGCAGTCGTTGTTCTGCCCAGAAACGGGCTTCCGTCAGTAGATTCATATTGGCACACACCAGCACAATACCACTCAATGCTCCGATATGCCATGGTTTGTGCTCCAACACGTGCTCACACATTTTCTTGGATTGTACAAACTTGCCCTGCAAGTAGTACAGTGTCGCGAGGCGATTAATGGGTTCTAGAAATTGAAGTCCATGTTCTTCCACCAGATCTTCCAATCGCTCCTCGGCATCCTCCCAATTGTTCGGATCGGCAAAGAGGGCTTCAATGGCGTGAATCTCTCTTGAGGCTTGTGGGCCCCGTTCTCCATACCACAGGGCCCAGAGGTCTGCAGTGGCATCATCCGAATATCGCAAGCTCTCGAGCATTTTGATTTCTGCCTCGCGGCGTTCACGACCAATGGAACTCAAGAGTGGCCGTTCTTCCTTATCTTCTTCCACTACTGCTTGATCTTTCATCAGAAACTCGAGTTGACGACGAGCAGATTCAACATCTTCGTGACCATTCTCCAAAGAGAAGAGTCTACTACTGCGACTGCGGGGCTGTTGCGGCTGCACAAAGGCGAGGACCGGGGATAACGAGAGCGCAGCGACGACAAGTAACTTCATCATCATATCTTGTGGCAGTGATGTGTTCTTTACAAGAGTGATGTTTGCCATCAACGTCAACAAAGATCTGAAGGACAAAAGAACAAAAAGAAAGTTGAAGCAGCAAGTGCGTAATTTTTTTCAGAACGAACGACAAGCACTGAGTCAGTGGTTGGTACACGTACATGAACATGTAGAATCTGGAATGTTAGTAACACGGAGTTTGTCAAGTTCCTTGGGAGTGAGTCCCAACTAGCAGGAGTACCAGGTAGTCTCAGTCACTCTAACTTATTGGGATGTACAAGTCAGTATGAACCAGGGTGCATAGCACACGAGCACGATTTCATTCGGTGACAGGCGAAGCCAAAAATAATAAGATACTACATCCCTAACAGTTATCATCATGATAGATCCAATCCTTTTGATATTGCCCTGGCTTGTTCTGTGAGTGCCGCGCATTGTCCATGGGCAGCGATTTGCTACTCGCGCTGCTCAAAATGGACAGAATCGACACGGCAATACTCTGCGCCGTCATTGTGGGTCTCCAATCCTTGCCTAGCAGTGATAGACAAATGTCTCCGTTCGTGTACACGTGTTCATGTTGCGGTGTGGGTGCTAGGAAATAAACAGATGGAGGGACCATGGGATAGTCCTTGGGAAAGGCCACTCGGAGTTTGTAGACTTCACCCTCGTAAATGGTATTCACTGCTCCCTCCATGGTGACAATCCATATTCGAATGTTGCTACCGACCTTGACCGTAAGATTGGGAGGTGGAGACTTGAGGAACTCCTTGAGTTCGCGTTGGACGCGATAGTTGGGATTGGCGGCTGAAATTTTCGTCGAAAGGTGCTTTTGCGTAGCAGCCGATGGTTTTGATGGCGCCTTCTTTTTGACTCTCTTCTTCTTTTTCTTGACAGCAACCACTGGTTCTGCCTCAGCTTCATCCTCTGCTTTATCCTCTACCTCCTCGTCACTTTCCTCGACGACTGCTTTCTTTTTCTTCTTCTTGGACTTCTTTTTCTTTTTTTCGGGAGGAGGATCTGGCAACAACTTGACACCCACAATGGATTCCACCGATTTCAATATGCCCTTGACAATCCCCGTTACGGTTGGCGACTTCTTTTCTCCAATCTCCAGAAAACCACGAATAATATTGCGAAGTTTCGTCACCACAAACCCATCAGATTCTGCCTCCAAGGCTCCACCTCGAATCATTAGAGGATGAGCAAGGATGACGACATGCTTTGTCGTCAAGTCTGATTCTTCAAGATTCTTCAACGCCAGAGAATTTTTCAAGGATAGCGGGTAGGAGATTGCTGCCGAATGGCATACCAAGGCAAGGAGAATCAAGACGTGTTTCACCATGGTGATTTTGTGATGTTTGTGATGGCCCTTTTCGAAACTATCCGATCGATGAGATCACACGTGGAGCCCACAGCTGGCTACTGTGTACTGGCTACTGTGGCTTTTGGAAATGTCTAATAAAACTCCCTCCGCGCCAACATGATGTTGGCCTCGGCGACTCACTGCTTGATGCCCCTTCGGCCTACGGGGAACCTCTTGTTGTGTCCACGTCGTGGTTGCTTTCGAGTGTGAAGTACAGTAGAGGCTTACTGGCTCGTAAAGGAGAAAATGGTCAAGGGAGCATTCTACGCATTCCCAGCATTTCTGTTGGGCTACTGCTTCTCGAACCTGCTCTCTGGGTTTCAATTAGGGATTCAAATGACTAGCAACGCCGTGCCTGGCGACTCTCCCATTCCTGTATCACGCGAGACCAAAAGCTTGCAAGAATGTTCAAAAACCGCTGAACCAATATCCCTAGCTTACGGGAAGTACTGCAACTCAACCATCCTGGGGCAGAGACAAAGATGGAACATTCGACACAAGAAGATTTTGTCCTATGCCGTTTTTCTTCCTGCTGGTAAAGAGGAGTTACCAAAATGGATCGAGTACGGCATTGAGATTCAAGCAGAGACTGCAAAACTCTACTATCCAGATTGGACCGTTCGGTTACATGCTTCTGGTTTGCCTACCGAGATGATTGACGATCTGCTTCAACGACACGACAACATTGAGATTGTTCGCTGCATACCCATGTCATCCAATGCTCGCATGATGCTCCATCGGTTGCTCACGTACGATGATCCAACAGTCATGCTGACTTTGGTGAGGGACGTGGACTCTAGATTTTCGCTCCGAGAGCTCATGGCGGTGAATGAATGGTTGGGACAACCGTCAGAATATAATTTTCACGTCATGAGAGATCATTCCAATCACCTCTGGCCCGTCATGGGAGGGACACTCGGAATGACACGGGGAATGTTGAATAGCACAACCATGTTGAGTTTAGTGGATCAAGCACTGGAGGAGCATCCCGACAAGATTGAAGGATTTGCGGGAGAAGATCAAGCCTTTTTGTCTCTGTATGTGTGGCCATTAGTCAAAAACATGGCCTTGGCACACGATATGCGATCACTGGAAAAATGCAATGAATTGGGTTCCAAGGCATGTCGGAACTTCCCACTGGGACCGCGAAAGCAACAAGGAGAACCTTACTTTGTAGGAGCCCAATTCAAGTCAAAAGCAGCGGGTCTTTCGCCAAATCTGTGCTTTGATTGATTGAATCAAACGGAGATTTCCTTCGAGTCGTACCTAGTATCGCGCATCAGCTGAGCTGTGCCTGCAAACAGAGCCACCCCAACCACTGAAAGCCCGACTAAAATACAGAGTGACTCCTTGAGAAAAAGGCATTCACACTTGATATAAGCCAGTAGAGGATCCACCCTTGTGAGGCCAGTTACCTGTGTTGGTTGGCGTAGACATATTCTCCAGCTACTACGGTCACTACCTTCACTCTGTCGCGCCGAAACTGCACCGAGGCCTCACAGTGAAGTAGTGTGATTAGTACGAGAAGAAGACAACTAACTCTAGCCCAGCTATGGAGCTCGCTCTCGATGAAACAGGGTTATTGTAAGCGGCGGACAAACGTGTTACCCCTCGCCTGCTAGAGAAACCGGAAACGCGGCGACCTAGCTAGTGGGAGAGCTAGAGCACAACCCAGCACTGCACGGTATACCCGGGATTCTCAGGCATATATTAGCAGCAACTAGCCCAAGTGTTTCGCCTATCTCAATACTCGAGTACGGTGGTACAAGAACCAAAGATAGTTCACAAACCTGTTACAGCGCCATCCAATCGCAGAAGAGAACTGGGATCGCGCACGCGCACCCAATCAAATTCTATCTGTAGCATTTTGTCCACATGACTCAACAGTGCACTTTTAATCGGTATTTGACGTTAATCGAAGGTTCTTATGGTACAGGTGTCCTGTGTAGGTAGAATTGTTACGGAATTTGTGCTTACGTGGATTCCCATACAATTTTCATGAATTACGCAAGCAGCGAAGCAGGGAGGGCGGGACCCAATGGACACAAATCATTCTGACTTCCACGACTTTGTATGGCTAATGACCTCCAATGATACATGACTTATCCGCCTTGCGTGATGTCTACCAGTTCTTATGTGCTATGCCTCCGATAAATAGGCCAAATGTCCTAATAAGGCCCCACAAGCATTCATACATGTACATGTACTTCCTTCGCCCAAAACACCATCACAACTGCCACCTCGCTCGACGCCGCTGAAACATTCATCGCAGTTCATTCGTAGCTTCCCTATTGAGCTGCCTGTTTCGCAACCACTTTTGACCTCAACGCTCCACTCGTATAACAGTTACAGATCAGTAGGCAAAGACACTTGCTTCTGTTCAATCATCAAACAGAAAGAAGTCACAAATCACAAAACCAACCAACCGAGCAACCGAGCCCCAACGGAATTTCGACCGTACTCGCTGCTTCCACCAGAATACACATTTCCTTTGTAAAGCATCAACCTGAATGAAGTCTCTCTTTGGAAGTTCGAAGAAAGTATCGGCGGAGAAGAAGTTAAGTACAAGCATGACTAGCGGGGCTATGCTAACGAACAACAAACTTCTGAACCACCTGAGGGAGGGCAACTGGGACTTGGCCCTGGACAGACTTGCAAGAAAACCTGACGATATTCAACAGAAGTATCTCTTTCTTCACGAAGCCCTCAAGAATAAGCCACCCATTGAGGTCGTCAAGGCCCTTCACGAGGCGCGCCCCACCGCTTTGTATCATCGAGAGCAGGCTCATGGAATGATGGCTCTTCATGTGGCCTGTGAGCGTGGTTTGCCTCTGGATGTTGTGCAATACTTGCACGAACAGCACGCACCAGCGGCTCGCGAAGCATGTTCCAGCGGCATGCTGCCTTTGCACTTGGCCTGTGTGTCTCACGCTTGCCGAATTGCCGTCATTTGCTATTTGCTGTCTGTGTATCCAGACGCCATGAACATCAAGGACGACAAGGGAGAGGTCCCCCTCACATATATTGAACACTCTGCTCACCCACACCAACAGATTCTGTATCGAGAGTTTGATCGGGGGTTGGCGTTCTGGGCTGCCAAAGATCTTCATGATCCAGAGGGATGCCCTCTTTCTTTGCTAATTTGTGAACGAAAGTGGGACGAAGCCATGGACCGTGTCATGAAGTATCCGGAAGAAGGTACTATTTGGAGCGTCTACAAGGAGAAGCGCATGCTCCCCATTCACTATGCTTGCAAATACAAGGCACCCCTGAATGTCATTTCTGAATTGGTGGAACTGCACCCCTACGGCCTGTCCCTGACTTGTCAAGAATACGACATGACGGCTCTTCACCTTGCCTGTCAACATGGAGCCACGGTGGATATCATTCAATCATTGCTGAGTGGACATTCGAGCGCCGCATCGCATTCGGATGACTTGGGTCTGTTACCGCTTCATCTCGCGTGTGCACAGGGCGCATCCATTGCAGTAGTGGAGGCCTTGTTGAGAGCCTGCCCCGAAGCCGTCTCCAAGGTTGACGCCAAGGGCTACACGCCGCTTGTCTACGCAGAAGCATCGAAACACCCTCACTCCAAATACGTTCTGAAACTGTTGGTGGCAGAGTAAGAAGAACGTGGAAACAGGTGAAGAGTGGTACCTTGTACGCAAAATGTCGATGATTGTATAGGATAGATTCAAGGAACTATAGATCTAAAAGAACACTCACTCATTGGGAACACCTACTGCCGTAACCTCTGGCTAGAGGGGCCAACCACACTTTATGTTGACTCCTATATCGGCGATCCGGCGAGGTGACCAAGACAGACTCACTCGCGACTTGCCCATGGACTTACCAGGCGGCCTTTGCTCTATGTTCCCTCCCGTATAGCATTGTCAAGAGTGAGGAGACTGGCGCAGTCGCCGATCCTTTGAATCCTCTCTAGCTAGATTCAATCGTGTGTCTTTAGAGCTCCTGTGTCATGCTGCCAGCATGCCATGCCTGGGTAGGCCTTCTTTGCGCAATCATCACCCCATTCGTCGTCGACAAAATCGTCGACGAATTTTGCTACAACTTGAGACTTCTATACTACGACTTATGTCCCGAAGGCGGAGTTAGCCCTCATCTTGTGAATCTTTATCATGAAATACTCCTATTCTATTTATAACTCGTATCGTATGTCAGTCTTATGCGTACTTATTAAAAGAATATCGCTATAAATCATGAACCCTTGTTTCCCCCTCCTTACCCGATGCTTACTCAGCGTCTGGCGGTGACGGCCACCACACAATGATTGGCTCCTCTAGGCTGATGTGGGGATTGAAGAACTTGATTCCAAATCGCTCAACATTCGGCAACAGAGGGTATTTCCTTCCAATCGATTTAATAATCTTCTTTGCGAGTTTCGAACAACTTTCCTGCAGAGCTTCTGGGTCTTCTTGCAATGTTCGCAGCTCGCGTTCCATTTCAAGTCTCTTGTCGTCGGTCTCAAGTCTCCTGCCGTCGCCATCATCATTGCCACAAAAGCCATTGCATTGGCCTTGGATGTTGGCTACGAGTCGAAGCCAGTTGTGGAAACCAGGAGTTCCAAACTGTAGTTCTCGGTCTCGCTGAGTGACAATGGAAGGGTCAAAATGTTGAGGTTCTCCAATTTCCTGGTAGTCAATCTCGCCTGACGTGGCTTCAACTCCAAGCATGCACTTGTTATCCTTTGTAATCTTCCTGAGTATCTGTTTTCGAATGGTATTGAGTGCTCCACTACCGAAAGCCAATTTTTCAACCACTGGCAATACTTCCGCGTCGTTGCCTTCCTCCATATCATCACCATCCTCGTCATCACCAACTCCGTCCAACACATCACCATCAAGTCTTCGTACTTCAGCAAGTCTTCGATCAGCACCTTTCAGATCAAACAAGAGTTCGACGGGAGCCTCAAAGGTATAGTTAGATGTAATGCGCAGCTCACCCTCTGTCCTACGACGACGTGAATGCTGGTCGCCAGCTATCACAGAGAGGCAACATAAGAGAGAAAGGAACCGAATCATCATTATTAGCAAATCTTATTGTAAACTTCTTGAACCGGAATTGTGATGTTTTTCTAATTGCCTTGTCCTAGCTAGAGAGTAGAAGTTAGTTCTGTGTGCAAAAGGGTGTAACAAGCACAGGAAAAGGCGAAAATGTTGGGAATTATTAGGCGAGAATGACTCTTCATCGAAAAAGACCGTTGATCATATAAGTGCTCTATCAAACGAACCGTTTGGAAAGTCATTATCACTAATTGACAATTTGAGTCAGCCCGAAGTATGACATGGAGGGCTACAATGGACTCATACTGATAAAAATGAGTGCCAGTTATCTAAATCTAAGATTAAAGATGTCCCCCCACCAGTCGTAGCTGGTATTTGTTCTATGGCCCACGAGATTGCGACATACCCAGCTAGCCATGTAGCAGTTAGCATGACTGATTCACTAATGATTGTGTCACTCCTCAAGGATATGCGGTACAGGAGTCATTTCATGACCTCTCACAAGATGTCTGTTAGAATCTCTCCTCTCTAGAGAATGTCAAATCCGAAGCTCAAGATCGAGACAAACCAGTTTCATAGGTATGCCAGAGGTATGCCAGAGGTATGAGTCACCTGTGAGGACGCCCAAGATCAGATGAATTGTGGCGGCCGTCTATTAGATCTCTCTGGACTAGCTTCGACGTACGTAGAGAGGGAAAGAATGAGTATGGATATGTGCGGTGACAGTTTGGTCGCTTAGTTTGGACTAGAAGATAGGGAGATTCTTTTGTTGAACAGTCTCGTTATTTTGACGCACAGGAGCCGACATGTTCCTCCCGCTCAAGTAAGCGATACTCAGCTTCGCCTCTACGTCGTGTCAAGCGAACTTGTGCGCGCCCAACGCGGTGCGAGACGGAACAGAACAGAAACGAAGACGGCGAAGTGATCTGTGGGCTTAACAAAATCGTAGTCGTGCAAGAGATCACCTCACAAGGTGCGACATGATCTAAAAGATCTTGTCGCAAAATGTGAGCTACCAGGCACAACTGTTGTTGTGGAACGCGGCCGTTCTCGTTTTCCTGTGTTAACCTTTAGCACACAATCTGCTAGAAGACAATTATCATTCACAATTCCCGTTCGAGAAGTTTACGATAAGTTTTGCTAATCATGATGATTCGGTTCCTTTCTCTTCTTTGTTGCCTCTCTGTGATAGCTGGCGACCAGCATTTACGTCGTCGTAGGACAGAGGGTGGGCTGCGCATTACATCGAACCATACTTTTGACGCTTCCTTCGAGCTCTTGTTTGATCTGAAAGGTGTTGGGGATGAACGAAGACTTGATGGAGTACTTGATGGTGACTTGTTCGAGGGAACTTCGGGTGGAGAAGATGGTGATGATGACGGAAACGACGGCCCAGGAAAGATTGCGCCTGCAATGCCAAAGGTTCGAAACTTGGCTTTCGGTAATGGGGCACTCAATGCCATTCGGAGATCGATACTCAAGAAGATCACGAAGGATACCAAGTGCATGCTTGGGGTTGAAGCCACGTCAGGCGAGATTGACTACCAGGAAATTGGAGAACCCCAGAACTTTGACCCTTCCATCGTCTCTCAGCGAGACCGAGAACTACAGTTTGG
>JAVCKV010165227.1:0-17815 GCA_032274145.1 Herpochondria borealis | reverse complement strand
GATGCCGGGGAAGGTGTACTCTCCATTGGAATCGGTGGTTGTAGTTTCGATGACGGTACCGTTTTCATCCTTAAGTGCAATCGTGACATTGGTCAAGGGCTCGTTCTCGTCATCACTAACTGTACCCGAGATGGTTCCCTTGTCACTGTCAACGAAATTGTTGCCGGTGTCGTTCTCGTTCACAGCAAGTGTGACCTTAATCTTGTTGTCAGGGGTGTTGTCGCTGTCATCCGTGTCTCCGTCAGGGCTATCATCACCATCACTGACGTCGATCGGATGCGTGGACGGATTTGTTTCTTCGATGATGTAGTCTCCTGGATCAATGTTGTTGAACGTGTACGCTCCATTGGCATTCGTAGTAACTTCTGCAACCAATGTACCATCTGGTGTTGTAAGCTTGACGGTGACACCGCTGAGTGGTTTTCCTTCTTCATCCTTTACTGAACCGGAGATGGATCCATTGTCACTGTCGACGAAATTATTGTCATCGTCTGCTTCGCCAGGTTGAAGAACAACAGGAATCGAGTTGTCAACTTGGGTGTCCTGGTCGATGATGCCGTCATCGGGGCTGTCATCTTGATCGCGAACATTACTTGGGTAAAGGTTGGGGTTGACCTCAACGACAGTGTAGACACCGGGCTCGACATTTGTGAAATTGTAAAAGCCGTTAACATCCGTTTGCTTCGTAGAAACAGTTTCACCGTCGTCTCGGATGAGCATAACAGTAACCTTGTCGAGAGGAGCACCGTTATCATTCTTGACGGTTCCGGAGATTGATCCGTTGTCTCCATCCACGAAATTGTTGCCGGAGTCGGACTCACCGGGAACAAGAGTAACTCCGATTCTGTTGTCAACGGTCGTGTCGTCGTCTTCATCATCTGCATCGGGACTTTCGTCCTGATCACTAATGTTGTCAGGATATCCTTCGGGGTTCGTCTCTACCACAGTATACTTTCCAGGCTCAACATTGTTGAAAGTGTATTCTCCATTGGAATTGGTCGTCACAGTGTCAATCACCGTTCCAGTTTCATCTTCCAGTTCCAGCTTCACGTCCTTCAAAGGCTCACCGTTGTCATTCAACACTGTACCTGATATTGATCCCTTATTGCTGTCCTCGAAGTCGTTGCCATCGTCATTCTCACTCTTTTCCAGCGTCACAGCAATAGAGTTGTCGGCGCTCGTATCTGTCTCGTCAGCGTCGCCGTCAGGAGTACTATCCTGGTCTTTCACGTTACTTGGGTAACCCTCTGGGTTTGTTTCCAAGACGTAATAGTCTCCTGGCTCAACATCTGAGAAGACATAATTTCCGTTGATATCAGTTGTTGTGCTCGCAACAGGAGTTCCATCCGTCTTCTTCACGAGCGAGATAGCAACTGAAGGCAGCAACGTGCCGTCATCAGCAGAAACAGTTCCAGAAATGGAGCCGTTGTCGCTGTCGACGAAGTTGTTGTCCATGTCATTCTCATTTGGTGCGAGAACAACAGTGATAAGGTCGTCAACCGTCGTGTCGCTGTCCGCGGCTCCATCATCTGGAGAATCATCTTGGTCGCTCACGCTGGTGTATCCAGGTGGGTTCGTCTCCTTAACTTGGTACGTGCCAGGCTCCACGTTGCCGAACGTGTAGACACCATCTGGTCCTGACGTTGTTGAGGCAATGACTGTTCCATCCAGGAGAAGTTCAAGAACAACGTCTGGGATCGCCGAATTATTGTCGTCCTTGACAGTACCGGAGATGGAACCGTTGTCACCATCCACGAAATCGTTGCCAATGTCTGATTCTCCAGGCGTAAGTCTGACTCCAATTAGATTGTCAACGTCAGTATTTGAATCAGTAGGATCTCCATCAGGATTGGTGTCCTGATCCATAATATTAGCAGGATACTTTGTAGGGTTGGTCTCCTTGACAACATAATCACCAGGCTCGAGGTCGTCAAAGACGTATTCTCCATTACCGTTGGTAGTTGTAGATCTGAAAACTGGACCTGTAGCGTCAGTGCCAACGAAAAGCTCAACAGTAACCCCAGAGAGTCCAATGAGGTTGTCGTTCTTCACAGTTCCCCTGATCTCGCCATTATCACCATTCACAAAGTCGTTTCCATCGTCAGTTTCACCAGGTTCTACAACCACTCCGATCTCATTGTCAAGCACATCTCCGTTGTCAAAAGAATCACCGTCTGGGGTTGTGTCCTTATCACTGATGTCCGTAGGATACGCTGGAAGATTCGTTTCAACAACCTTATATGTGCCTGGTTCGACATCATTGAAGCTGTAGTCACCATTCGAGTCTGTCATTGTGTTACCAACAACTACGAAAGTAACACCATCTTCACCAACTTGCTGCAGTTGAATTGGGACATTAGCAATTGGATTGCCATTGTCATCCTTGACAGTTCCAAGAATGTTACCGTTGTTGCTGTCCATGAAGTCGTTGTTCTCGTCTGCTTCGCCTGGATCAACTGTCACACCAATACGGTTATCAACAGTCTTGTCACTGTCGAAAGAATCACCGTCTGGGCTCTTGTCTTCGTCATAGACGTCGCCAGGATAGCCTGCAGGATTCGTTTCGACCACCGTATAGTCACCCGGTTCAACATCGTCAAACTTGTAGACTCCGTTCTCGTTCGTGGTCGTGTTGGCGATTGATTGTCCATTGGCATCCAGGAGCTCGATAGCCACCCCTTCAAGGACATTTGACTGATCGTCCTGGACCAAACCAGATATAGATCCATCGTTACCATCCTGGAAGTTGTTGCCGTTATCGTCCTCTCCGGGAGTGAGCGTGACGGGGATCTTGTTGTCAGGGACAGTATCGGTTTCGCCTTCATCTCCGTCAGGAGTAGTATCTACATCGCTGATGTCGTCTGGGTAGCCAGGAGGATTGGTCTCCTCCAGAGTGTAGTTGCCAGGGTCGATGCCGGGGAAGGTGTACTCTCCATTGGAATCGGTGGTTGTAGTTTCGATGACGGTACCGTTTTCATCCTTAAGTGTAATCGTGACATTGGTCAAGGGCTCGTTCTCGTCATCACTAACTGTACCCGAGATGGTTCCCTTGTTGCTGTCCACGAAATTGTTATCCGAGTCGGATTCGCCGGGAGTAAGGGTTACCGAGATCTTATTATCAGGCGTGTTGTCGCCGTCACTTGTATCTCCGTCGCCGCTATCATCACCATCACTGACGTCGATCGGATGCGTGGACGGATTTGTTTCTTCGATGGTGTAGTCTCCGGGTTCAATGTTGCTGAAGGTGTAATTGCCGGCAATGTTTGTAAAGGCTTCAGAAAGGACAGTGCCATTGGCAAGTTTCAGCTCAACCTTAACGTTGCTGAGTGGGGCACCATTGTCATCCTTTACTGAACCGGAGATGGATCCATTGTCACCGTCGACGAAGTCATTGTCCTCGTCGTCTTCGCCTGGGGTGAGATTTACAGGGATGGAATTGTCGACCTCCTTGTCGGCGTCGAGAGCACCATCATCCGGACTCCTGTCTTCATCGAGGATATTACTTGGGAAATTGTCAGGGTTTGTCTCGATCACAAAGTATTGACCTGGTGCGACATTTTCAAACTTGTAGTTTCCAATACCATCCGTCGCTTGAGTTTGAATCACGTTAAGCCCAGTAGAGTCCATAAGTTGAATCAAAACACCTGTAAGGTACACCTCGTTGTCACTTGTTACAGTTCCAGAAATTGTTCCTTTATTGCTGTCAACAAAGTTGTTGCCTCCATCGGACTCGTTAGGCTCGAGAGTGACTCCAATTCTGTTGTCAGGGACAGTGTTTCCATCAGTCCCATCGCCGTCCGGATCATCATCTTGGTCGCTGATGTTGTCAGGATATCCTTCGGGATTCGTCTCTACCACTGTGTAAGTGCCAGGCTCGACATCGTTGAAAATATACACGCCCTGACTGTTTGTTGTTGCGGTTTCAACCACTTCTCCAGCTTCATTTTCCAAAGTCAGCGTCACGCCAGATAAGGGATTGCCGTCATCGTCAAGGACTGTACCAGAAATCGATCCATTGTTACTGTCCTGGAAGTCATTGCCGTCGTCGTCTTCTCCCTTCTCCAGTCTAACAGCGATAGTATTGTCCGCCGCCTGATCTGTCTCGCTAGGGTCACCGTCAGGAGTTGTATCGAAGTCTCTCACATTACTCGGGTAACCGACAGGATTCGTTTCCTGGACGATGTAATCTCCTGGCTCCACATCGGAGAAGAGGTATGCTCCGTTGCTGTCAGTTGTTGTACTCGCAACAGTGTTTCCACTTGCAGGATCCACCAGAGTAATGTTGACGCTCGCAAGCGCGTTGTTGGCGTCGTCTGTAACAGTACCAGAAATGGAGCCATTATCACTATCGACGAAGTTATTGCCCGTATCCTTTTCAGCTGGGTTGAGAATCACGTCGATAAGATTGTCAACAACTGTATTATCGTCAACGCCCGTATCATCTGGACTGTCATCTTGATCACTCAAGTCGGTGTATCCTTCGGGATTGATTTCCCTCAGTTGGTATTTACCAGGTTCGACGTCCTCGAAGATGTAAGAGCCATCACTTGTGGTTGCAGTCGTTGCGATAACATTGCCATCCTCGAGTAATTCAATCACAACACCTGGAATGGCGAGCTTGTTGTCGTCCTTGACGGTACCAGAGATAGAACCATTGTCGCCATCAACGAAATCGTTGCCCTCGTCAATCTCACCAGGGATAAGTCTTACCCCAATGCTGTTGTCAACGTCCGTATTCGAATCAGTAGGATCCCCATCAGGTTTGGTATCCTGGTCCATAATATTCGCAGGGAATAGCGTGGGGTTGGTTTCCTTGACGATGTAATCACCCGGTTCGACACCCTCAAACGCATAGCTGCCACCAGCATTTGTTGTAGTGGTTCTGATAACAGTAGTTCCCATTAAAAGCTCAACCGTGACACCAGAGAGGAAAACACCATTATCGTTCCGTACGGTTCCAGTGATCGAGCCCTTCGCGCCATCCACGAAGTCGTTGCCATCATCGATTTCACCAGGCTTTAAAGTCACCCCAATCTTGTTGTCAATCGCGGTGTTAGCGTCTTGATCATCACCATCATTTGTGGTGTCTTTGTCACTAATATCATTCGGGAATGCGGGAAGATTTGTTTCCACGAGAGTGTACTTGCCTGGCTCCACATTGGTGAAGCTGTAGTCGCCATTCGAATCGGTTATGGTTGTGTCAACAACTTCAATGGTACCATCGTTTAGGAGCCTCTGCAATTGGATTGGAACACCTGCAATAGGATTCGTATTGTCATCCTTGACAGTTCCAAGGATGCTTCCCTTGTTGCTGTCCTTGAAGTCGTTATCCTTGTCTTCTTCTCCAGGCTGAACAGTCACACCAATCTCATTATCAACAACAGTATCAGTATCGAATGTGTCTGAGTCGTTGCTGTTGTCCTGGTCACTGACATCCACGGGATATCCAGTAGGATTCGTCTCCTTTACTGTGTAGTCACCTGGCTCAACATCGACGAACTTGTAGAATCCGTCGTTTCCTGTAATGGCGGTGTCGATTACAACTCCATTCTGGATCAACTCAATCTTGGCGCCTGGGAGGAAGATTCCGGTGTCACTCGTGACATGGCCAGAGATGGCTCCATCGTTGCTATCCTTGAAGTCGTTGCCATCGTCATTTTCGCCAGGTGTAATGGTGACTGGAATCAAACTGTCAGGGACGGGATTCTCTTCGCCGTCATCTCCGTCCGGAGTGACGTCAATGTCAATTTCATCGTCTGGGTAACCAGGAGGGTTGGTCTCGTTCAGTAAGTAGTCGCCAGGTGGCACGTCAGGGAATGTGTAGCCTCCCTGGGAGTTGGTACTGGTGGTTGCCACAACGGTCGAGTTTTCATCCAAAAGAGTAATGATGACATCTTCTAGAGGAACATCTTCATCGTCCGTCACCTGGCCCGAGATGGATCCCTTGTTGCTGTCAACGAAGTTGTTATCAGCGTCCAATTCACCTGCAGTGAGTGTGACTTTAATCACATCATCCGCAGTGAGATCGCCGTCAGTTGAATCTCCATCATTAGATTCATCGCCGTCTCTCACGTTGTTCGGATGCGTTGACGGATTGGTTTCTGTAACGACGTACTCGCCAGGCTCAACTTGACTGAACAAGTACTTTCCTTCTGCGTTTGTCGTCACTTGGCTTACAAGAGAACCGTCCGGATGAGTAAGCTTGACAGTGACACCCACAAGTGCGTTTCCATCGTCATCCCTAACAGATCCGGAGATTGCACCGTCGTTGTCATCCACGAAGTCATTGTCCTTGTCGTCTTCGCCTGGTGTCACAACTACTCTGATTTCGTCGTCGTTGTCTATGGTACCGTCGATACCACCGTCATCTGGAGAGTTGTCTCCATCGCTGATGCTACTTGGGTAGTCGGCACGGTTCGTCTCAATCACCCTGTAGTCTTTGCCAGGTTTCACATCCTCGAAAAGATAGTCGCCGTTGGAGTCAGTCTTGGTAGTTGCGATAACTGTAGTGCCATCAAGCAGATCAATCTGGACACCATCCAGGAAGTTGCCATCAGCACTCTTGACATTTCCAGAAATAGTACCCTTGTTACTGTCCACAAAGTTGTTGCCCTTGTCGGACTCGCCCGGTGCAAGAGTCACACCAATCTGGTTGTCGACAACAGTATTCGAATCTTGAGGATCATTGTCGCCATCTTCGTCGCGATCACTGACGTCCTTCGGGAACAAAGCGCTGTTGGTCTCAGTGACAGTGTACGATCCGGGCTCAAGATCACTGAAGACGTAGTTGC
Organism: Herpochondria borealis; assembly: GCA_032274145.1. NCBI lineage: Eukaryota > Rhodophyta > Florideophyceae > Ceramiales > Ceramiaceae > Herpochondria > Herpochondria borealis. The sequence continues at coordinate 11,024 of JAVCKV010165227.1, read as the reverse complement.
CCAACAAGTTGGTGATGGCGGTTGTCTCGGCGCCATTCGAGTCCGTTAGGACAACTGTGATACCTGGAATTGCATTACCTTCATCGTCCCTTACCGACCCAGAGATTGAACCGTTGTTGCTATCGACGAAGTCATTGCCGGTGTCATCTTCACTTTGTTGTAACGTGACGAGGATAGAGTCGTCAGCAGCTGCGTCAGTCTCGCCAGCATCACCGTCAGGAGTTGTATCGAAGTCTCTCACATTACTTGGGTAATCGACGGGATTTTCCTCCAAGACAACATATAGGCCAGGTTCCACATCGGAAAAGAGGTATGCGCCGTTCGAATCCGTCAGCGTGGTGGCAACAACTGTGGCCCCCGAAGCACCCGGTTGCGTCTCAAGGGTGATGGTGACACCTGTGAGAGCGATTCCAGAGTCATCCTTGACTGTTCCAGAAATGGTACCATTATCACTATCGACGAAGTTGTTGTCCGTGTCCTTTTCACTTGGATTGAGAACCACGTCGATCAGATTGTCAACGATTGTGTTGCTGTCAACGCCCGCATCTTCTGGGCTATCATCCTGATCGGACACGTCAGTAGCATATCCTGCCGCATTGGTCTCCTTCACCTGGTAGGTACCAGGCTCGACATCCTTGAATTCATAAGAACCATCTGACTGAGTTGCTGTCGAGGCAATCACGGTCCCATCTTTGAGGAGCTCAATCAAGACGTTTGGAATGGCAAGAGCATTGTCGTCCTTGACTGTACCAGAGATGGAACCGTTGTCGCCGTCAACGAAATCGTTTCCTTCGTCTGTCTCACCAGCTTCAAGTTTCACACCAATAAGGTTGTCAACGTCCGTATTCGAATCAGTAGGATCTCCATCAGGTTTGGTGTCCTGGTCCGAGATGTTTGCTGGATACTCTGTAGGGTTTGTCTCCTTGACAGTGTAGTCACCCGGCGAAACATCATCAAACTCGTATGCACCGGCGGCATCCGTAGTCGTAGTTCTGAGCACCGTCGTACCATCACTGTCGAGTAGTTCCACTTTGACATTGATAAGTGCGACACCATTGTCGTTCTTGACAGTACCTGTGATCTTGCCAAAGTTGCTGTCCTGAAAGTCGTTTCCTTTATCGGTCTCGCCAGGTGCCAGAGTCACTCCGATCTTGTTGTCCACCGCAGTGTTGGAATCGAAACTGTCGCCGTCAGGATCAGTATCTCTATCACTCACATCCTTAGGATAGGAGGGTAGGTTCTGTTCGTGTAGCATGTAGTCTCCTGGTTCCACTTCGTCAAAGCTGTAGAAGCCGTTGGAGTCGGTTGTCGTAGTCGCAACAGTGCTGTTGTCAGAGAATACGTTGAGGGAGATTAGCACGCCTGGGATAGGATTCGAGATTTGATCAATGACGGATCCCGTGATCTTCCCATTGTTGCTGTCCACAAAGTCGTTGTTCGCGTCGAGTTCACCTGGAGCAACACGCACTTTGATCATGTTATCGACAACCGTGTTGCTATCGAAGGTATCACCATCATTGCTCGTATCTTGATCACTCACGTCATTAGGATGATCGGCACGGTTGGTTTCAACAATAGTGTAATCGCCAGGAAAAACGTCTGAGAAGAGATACTCTCCAAGTCTATCAGTCAGCTGGGAAGCAATGACATTGTTGTTGGAGTCGACTAAATCGATCCTGGTATTGGGCAAGATGGTTCCATCATCGCTTGTGACTTTACCAGAGATGGCTCCGTTGCGGAGTCGGTCAACAAAGTCATTGTTTGTATCGTCCTCGTTTGAATTGAGACGAACACCAATCTCATCGTCAACGTCAGTGTTCGAGTCGGTAGGATCGTTGTCGTTGCTGTTGTCCTGATCGCTTACGCTCACGTAGTCAGTTGGATTGATTTCCTGAACCGTGTAATCCCCTGGGGTGACATTCGTAAATTCGTAGAAGCCACTTGCATTTGTGGTTGTCGAAAGCACAACGGTCGTCCCTCTAACAAGGTTGATGGTAACCCCAACCAATGCAACCGAAAAGTTGTCGGTGACGGTACCAGAGATAGTTCCTGGGCGTTCGTCAACAAAGTCGTTGTTCTCTGAATGCTGGAGTCCAACCAAACCGTTGACGTTGATGTTATTCTTGTTGCCACCATCAGAGTCCGTCACGTCGATGTACCCTGGCAAGTTGACTTGCCTGACGACGTAGTCACCAGCTTGAACATTGGTGAAGAGGTAGTTTCCAAGACTGTCAGTCAACGTGGTGGCGATGACGGCATTAGATGAGTCCCTCAACTGGATCGTGACCCCAGGGATATTGACATTTCCAACATTGTCGGTATCTGTATCCTCCTTAACATTACCACTGATCGAGGCCAGGAAGATGGGGGTCTCCACTTCAGCATCCACTGGTGGGAATTCGGCAGTTGAAACAGTAGCTTCGTTTTCAATCATGCTGTCGCCGCCTCCCATGGAGGACATGTCACTTGCCGTCACAGTGTAGTTACCGAAGTACGTGAACGTTTCTCCGCGTTCCAAGATATTATCCGTAGTCTTGGACTCGACAGGGCCGACGAGGACAGCTTGAATCAATGGATCAGCCACTTGGACATTGGTAAGATCAGCGAAACCAACATTACTGACAATGATGATGTAGCTGATGATGTCACCCACTTGATCCACAATCTTACGTGGATCGACTGTTCCATCGGGGTTGATGATTGCCCGCACGTCCTTCAAAACGTCAGGATTGGCCAAGGGAAGAATCACAGTACCAAGATCCAACGATTCTGCTTGGGCCAAGTTAGAGCGGGCTGGATCTTGACCCCAAGCGACGGCAATACGAATCGGACCGCCTTGTGGTTGACCGTCCACTGTGACGCCAGTAGAACTGGCAATGATAGCACCGGTCATATCAAAGTCTCCTTGACCGGCACCTCCGGGATCGTCCGTCAAACGGATCGACCCGAGCTCGCCTAGCGGAGTGGTGAAGTCGAAAACGCCATCACCGTCGTAATCGACGAAAATGTTTGTATTGGCAACTGGTGTGACCCAAACGACACTTCGACTTCCTAGCACATCTTGGTCGGTATTACTGATGCAGGAATCGGTACAACCACGTCCCAAACCAACCAACACTTGAGATGTAAGTTGCGTGGAGGGTATCATAGGGAAACCCCAATCGTAGACCTGACCGTTACCCCCATAGTGAATGTTGGTGTCGGAATCAATCTGTGCGAAGGCATAAAAGTTGTCTGTCGAAGTGAACTTGATACCCGAATACCTGTTTGGTTCTGCGAAGTATTGGTTGAAGAACGTATCACCCGTTAGAACTTGAATTTGATCCGGTCCAGCGGTGGTACTGGCTGGGATGATTTTAGACGAGTTGGGCCCAACCACAAAGGAACCACTATTAGTGTTTCCTCCAGTCCAAGATATTGTAATGGTTTTGGTGGGATCGGGGTTGTGAAACCAGAATCCGGTATTGCCGTAAACCTCACAGGTAGGCGAAATGTACTCGTTGGTCCACTCATCCGCATCGACTTGGGCATACCAACGAAGCTCGAAGTTGTCTAAAACATCTCCAGCAAAGATATCGACTTGTACAGGACGGTCGGCAGTCACCACATCACCTTGGTTGACTGCAAAGTCAACGTGGTCACCACGATTAAGAACGCCTGTACCAATCTGAACACCATTACGTTTCAATGTGGTACCATCCGAGCCAGCCATAACATAGAATCTGCGGAAGGAGATGATAGGAGTTAGTTTTGATTCTCAGAATGACTGTTAGGAAATGGTAGTCATTACACCACCTCTGAAGGACATAAGTGTCTGTGCATTAGCAGACGTACCTTGTATATTCAAAACCATCAGTTGTACCAGCTCCAATGTTGGTCTGTCCGATAGGAGCGACGAAGCGGCGTCCATAGTTGGCTTGATTGAACACTTCGACAGCACCTGCCATGAGAGATCCAGGTTCAGTGGGGTAAGCATAGCGAGTTACGGCGATGGGAAGAGTTGCTTGAATGGAATCTCGACCATCGAAACGAATGGCCGTTCCACGAGGAGCAACCTCGACTTCGTTGTCCAATACGATCGCAGTTCCTCCGGAGAGTATATCATTGGTGGTTCCAGGGGCAATACCGTTGGTAAGGTCACCATCACCCCAAATTTGGGTCGAGGCCTGTTTGCTAGCCGGATTAGCAAGGAAAAGGTCGTCGTAGCCATCTTCCCAGTGATCGTAGTACACTGTATTTGGGAGCAATCACATGTAATGTTAGCACAATGAATTCCTAGACATGAGTACGAACACGAATACAGTACAAAGTGGCAGAAATGCCCCTCCGAATGTCCACAAGTCTTTTTCGAAACCCACTTTCGGGACTTACCAAGTGTGTTGTCAGCAGCAATTGCAATGGAAAGAACGGATCGAACATTTCCAGCGACCAGAGGAGGGTTGAGATCGGTAAAAGAGTCGAAGAGCTCCACTTCGGGAAGTGGCACGTAGTATGTCTGAGCTGGTGCGGGTAGCTGACCAGTCACAGTGGCTAGACCACCCAATAGGAGCGGTAAGGAAGCACCGAGTTGCATGGCGTTGTCGCTTCTGCTTCTGAAAGAGAACGAACGAGTTAGAAACAGTCGATGTTGATCATACACCAGTCTTATAAATGGAAGGCAGCAGCACTAGAACTTACCTGTCTCAATTGAATGAAGGGTTAGCGGGAAAAGGCTTGATATACTAAGTGCCTTTCTAGAGGTTTCAGTTGCTTGGTATCGATAAAGCGGATTGTCCTTGTGTCTTTTGTAAGCTCAGACGATCTGAAGAGCTTATCAGAAAAGAGGGAAGAGCAACGCTTGTGTGAAATATTACGTCTTGATGGTCAACAATAGATGTGAAAAATCACGAGTAGTCGTCAAACTGTGAGGGATTGGCGGGACATTCTGAATGATAACTGGTAGGTCCAAGGTCATGGACATAGCCTCCTATTTTGCAATACCGCTTGACATATGTCGCAGGCCTAGCTTCCAGACATTGTTAACCACTCCAACATTTAATGTATGAATGCCAGTCTCTACGACCAACCTTAACCGTTGTGCTTCATTCAACTGTATTCAGAAACGAATACACTATATACATATTTGAGAAGCAAGATCCCTTATTGGGGCATTCACGATCTTCGGAAATTATTCAAACCTGCATCACATCATGTTGAAGCAACAGGCAAATTGACATTTAAATGGTTAATTGTTGGGCTTTTTAGGTACCAGTGAACATTGTGTAGGTACGATATTGATAGTACTCAAAGTCAAACACTCCTCATCGTGAAACATGTCCTTGAATGTCCCCTGTAAACGTGAGGCAGTCACACCAGGAGAGGAGTCAAACGCGACAGTCGGCAGAGCATTCTTCTTTTTGAATGTCTAAGTACGATCTAAATCTGAACACTTTTCCATAAATGTTTATAAATTCACTACAGATATTTAACCTGAGTCCCTACACCCTGGAAGGCATCTTGTTCCGCTTCTTGTCTTCTTGTTCTTGAATTTTGACGTGACGCGTGGTCCCGTGTGACCACTTTCGCACTGATGGATCGCAACCAATTTATGGTCGTAAACTTATCACTCCCGTCCGGTGTGAATGAGACACCATTGACTGATGAAACACACAACGTCTTGGTGCCAACATTGATTATAATCGGTAATCAATGTTGGTGAGCTCGTCTGGAGGACAATGGCGGTCGCCGAAGACGATTGATTCGGCTGTTGCCACAAGCGACCAAAAGTTCTTCCTCCAAGATGGCGTATAAATGTAGAAAGAGTCCTTTTGGCGAGCCAGTCGATCGGCTAAATGTTAGCCTACTCCAGTGTTCAAACAAGAATCATATCTCTCGGTTTTTCAGGTGAAGTGATTGATCACGACTCACTCCGCCGGCGCTTATTTTAGCTGTGCACGTCCCCGTCGCTTCCTTGTCAACGATTTCTTAGTTTAGAGGAGAAGTCACAACGAAGGACCTTTCACCTGTCTAACCTATGCACGAGTATGTTGCAGGTCGAGGTTGATGCAACAAGGAGGATCACGACCGTCTCTCAATGACATCATTAGAGATTGCGTCTCTTTTAAACCATTGTCTCCGTTAGAAGCTCGCAGTAGGAGCATGTTTCGTCGTACAGTAGGCGGAGACTAGTGTTGGACATGTATAGGGCCATCAGATAGATGCTAGATGTTTCGGTCTTGGGCGGCCAGACTAACAAGTTATTAGGCCTTGTTGCCATCGATCGGACATGGTTAGTTGAGCAGCAGCAGAGTGAGTCGAGTCCTCATGGGGCATGAATACAATAAGGTTCAATTGGGACAGTTGCGTGGTTATGCTGGCATCGGGACAAGACAAATTGTGAGCATAATCAGAAATCGCCCCCAAGAAGAGTTATGACTCGAACCCGGCAGCTCAAGGGCTTGATGTTATATCTGTTAGATGTAATCTTAGACCAGCAACATTCACGACTGTAGCATTGTGTCTTGCTACCATCGATCGGGCATGGTTAGTTGAGCAGCAGCAGAGCGAGTCGAGTCGTCATGGGGCATACATACAGTAAGGTTCAATGGGGACAGTTGCGTGGCTAGGCCGGGGCTAGGCAAATTGTGAGCATGATCAGATATCGCCCCCAATGGGTCGTACCCAGCAGCCCAAGGGCTTGATGTTATATCTGTTGGATGTACAGAAACCAGAAACACAACATTCACTACAGTAGTATTGTTCGAAAAGTCAGCTGGCACTTGAATGCGCTGGCATTCCTGTGTTGGGCATAAATGACTGGAGAAATGAAGACTGCATTGAATTGGGCTTGACACTCTACACCTGGTACCTTTTAAGTGGGATCTTGGATGGAGGAACAAGATCCATGCACACCACTGTAACGACAGGGTGGTGTGACCCTCTCCAGAACGAACAAAGTGAGGGGGCATGCCACAACGAACCAACCCCCCGGGGCATGATGAGAGGGCCAAGGTAAATTGTGAGAGGAAAACCAATCACACCCAATGAATTGGCCAAACGCCCAGAGCAGATAATATCAAAAGTGACCTTTGACGTTTCTGTAAAATTGAAAATATCATTCGTAGTGTGACCCACATTGTGACCTCACAGACATCGTGGCACATGCCTGCCTGTCAAGTCTCAAGTCTCAAGTCATCAATCTGATGCCGCGCTTGAAAAGACCCTCTGACCCGTCTCCTTCTACCGATGACGATCTTCTGTGTCTTGTTGCTTCTCTATCAGCAAGCCTGTTAGGAGAGTAGCTCTACCCCCTCTTGTAAGCACCCAACCATGGAGGTAATTAGTATTGCTGCAGATCAGGTTGTTGTGGATGCCGCTAGTAGAACGTTACAAGGAGGACAGGTAGGAGAAACCATCAACGCCGATGCTTCTTCCTTTGACATTTGGGACAACTTTGTTCCCTTCAATACAACTGCATCGGGCGGTCTTCAGGGAGCCACCGATGTCGAAGTGTCGGCTGTTGTAGCAGCCATGGGATTCAATGCTTTCATATTCGTTGCCGTGATTGCCATTTATGAATGTGCCTTTCGAACCTTCCCCTCCGTCTATCGAAGCAATCGTCGCAACAATGATGTCGTTGTTCTCAAGTCACGGTTACCCCTCGCATGGGTCCCTTCTATTCTTCGCGTCAGTTGGAGTCAAGTACGGACAATGTGTGGCCTGGATGCCTACTTTTTTCTACGCTATATTCGTTTCTGCTTTCAAGTCACCGCAGTCACGGGATTGTGGGGGTTGGGGCTCCTTTGGCCAATATATGCGACTGGAGGGAATGGAGCTGGTGGCTGGTATCATTTGAGCATGGCTAACTTGGAGTCGGGCAGCTGGAAACTATGGTTCCCCACGATTTTCATGTGTTTGTTGGTACGTACAAGATACGCATGTTTGTTTATGCACTCATGCCGAGGCGCAACATGGATGCATCAGGATTGGTGAGCCCCCGTTCTCACCATGCTTCTTTCTCTTTGCCTCATCCAACCTACATAGACATTCTATCTTATCTTTCTCCTACGAGAAGAATATCAGCACTATGTTGACTGCCGCATGGAGTTTCTCGCCAAGGGTGATTCTCATGTTCATCCGCAACAACGCTATTCCCTGCTCGTCGAAGACATTCCCAACGACTTACGGTCGGACAAGGCGCTGGGCGACTACTTTGAGCAGCTCTTTCCCAATCGAGTGCACTCGAGTTGTGTTGTCTTGAATGTCCCGGATCTAATGGAACTCTACCAACGACGAGACACTGTGCTACGACGATTGGAAAAGATTGCCGCCATTCAAGAAATTACGGGCAAACGACCCTTTCATAAAGTCAAAGTACAACAAGACGTCGCGTCATCGTCTCGGAAACTGCCATGGAGACGTTCACGAGTCGACTTGTACGAACAAGATAGTCGCCTACCATCTCAAGGGGAACGAGTCGATTCCATCAATTACTATACAAAGTACTTGCAAATATTGAACGAGAAGTTGGCAGAACTTCAGGAAGACAAAATGACGTTAGCCAAAAAGGGAGATATGAGTCGGAGAGCCTCGGAATGGTTGTCTCATTCATTGAAGTTGATAGGGTCGTCGAAAAAGACTGATATTGCATCGGTAAGTTGCTTCAAAGTGTCCTTTTGTCGTGTCACATGCAACCATTTGCTGACAAGAAGCACAAACGGCAGGGTGATGGCGATGGTCTCATTGTCTCAACAAGTGGAACAATGAACATCACAAGTGGACTCTTTCTCTTGATTCGAAAAGTTGGAGTCGATTTCATTTGTGGTGGAGCCGGAAACCTCAATCGACCCCTGGATGCCGTGGTAGATACCATGGTGGGTCGAACGCTCAGCTCCACTGGCTTTGTCACCTTTACTGACTTGGTCACTGTCACGTGTGCTGTCCGAGCACCACTCAGTCACGAAGCAGGAGTACTGAGTGTGCAAATGGCTCCCGATTCACGAGATGTTGAATGGAATAATTCACATGTCAGCAAAGCGTGGCGATCGGGCCGAGAGTGGACAGCTGATGTACTTTTGGGGCTTGGAGCTGTGCTCTGGTCCATTCCAGTGACCTTTATTCAGGCGTTGGCGAATTTGAATTCTCTCGCCAGCATTCCTGGACTTCACGGGATTACTGAGCTTGCCTCTTCCAATCCGACCCTGGTTGCCTTTATCAATGGCTACCTTCCAGTCCTCGCCTTGATTGCTTTGATTGCCTCTCTACCGCCCTTGTTCTCAGTGGTTGCCTCCAAATATGAACGGCGCCAGGCCAAATCAGATATTCAGCATTCCATCATAAAGCGATTCTTCTACTACCAGCTGGCCAATATTTACATCACCGTGACGGCTGGTTCCATTTTGGATTCCATTTCGGATATTCTCGACCATCCGTCCAATGCGTTTGCCATTCTGGGCAAGTCAGTGCCCACCGTCGTCGGCTATTTCGTCATGTTTGTCACAACCAAAGTCTTTGCAGGTCTTCCCGTGATATTGTTGCAGGTGGGCCCCTTGCTCAAGCGCATTCTCAGTATACTCTTGTGTCGAGATCGCGTTATGACACAACGAGAATTGGACGAAGAATTCAGGTCGGTTCCTCTCAAGTACGGTCAGGAATACCCCAACCAACTGTTGGTTGTTGTGATCATGTTTACCTACGCCCCGATTGCTCCCATTATTCTTCCAGTCGGGGCTCTGTACTTTCTTGCCGCCTTTGTGGTCTACAAGAAGCAATTGCTTCTAGTCTATTCTTCCACCTATGAAAGTGGCGGACGGTTCTTCCCCACTGCTTGTAACCGCACCATGGTGGGACTCGTGGCTGCGCAGGTGACGTTGATTGGGTACACGGTCCTACGAGCTGGTTTCTACCAACCCATGGTCCTCTTGCCACTGCCCTTTTACACGATTGCCATGATGTCCAACTTTAAGCACCTCTATGAAGATCCGAGCAACTATCTGAGTCTAGAGAGAGCCATTGATTTGGACAAGCGCAAGGAAGTGACTAACCTTGACAGCAATGTATACCGCCAACCAAACCTTGTCCGACAAGATCTGGAACCCTTGCCATTTCGAAGAACTACAGATGATGCCCTTGAGGAAACATCGCCTAACGAGAAAGTGGTCTAGTAGAGGACCGAGCGAGCGCACCACGTGCGAGCGTCTTCAGCCCAATACTCATAGTCAGTGCGTCGTCAGAAGTCTTATGCGTCGCGGTATTTAGCCTCCAGAAATGACCACCTCATCCTGATTTGATCGATTCTAGATAGCCTCGTGACCCCCTCTAGCCAGAGACTTGTCGAAAACACTAACAAGCAAACGTCAATCGCAAAGGTAGTTTAAGAATCTATCAATTCAATTTCCTCTTAAAACAGAGCTATTAGCATGGACCATGATTTTGATCAACAACCAAGATGCTGTTTGTCTAGTTCGCAACAACGGAGCTGTGTCTAAGCAAACTCCAAGGTGGAAACACTGGTAGTGGCAAGTAAGTTCGATCCAGTCATCTCACTCGGTTGTCAAGACCAGGGACGGCGACGCTCTCTTCCACTAGACTGCGAGTACTTCCCGAACGGAATACGCACGTGAAGCGCGGTAGACTAGTGGCTACTATCTGGGTTCGAACAGTATACATCAACCATGGACGAGGACCATGCCGTCCAGATGAGTCAGATGAGTGTGAGTCTCAAAGAGTTTGCATCACGGGGCTGGCACCATGGCCCGGATGCTTCTTACTTGTCGCCTGGACACCAAAGACTCGATGGCAGCAAAGCGACAAATCGCGCTCTCCGTTGAGGAGTCCGTATCCCTCTCGTCCTACGGTGCGTCGAGTCGGAGGAGCCAGTTGAAATCGACAACGACAATCTGAACCATCGCCCCCGGTCAATGCGACTTTCCCTCCCGTTAGTTTGCTTTCGTCCACGAACGCATATTGTAACCTCCTGGCTGGGTACGTTTCCTTGGATAGTCCGGCCGAGTCGCTGCGTGGCCTGTTTGTGTACTGCACTGTAC